>JAMKCH010012149.1:0-28460 GCA_023653785.1 Ophioderma brevispina | reverse complement strand
AACTTCATTCAGGTCACTAGAGTATGTAGAAACTACACCCTCTGGTTTTTGGGTAATGAATATATGATACCGCAGCAGACACAAGTCAGTTCGTGCAAGTATTTACAAAATACAACCCACTGAACATGCAGTGTCCTTGGGGATGAGTATATTGTAACTCAAGTGTCACAAGTTATTGCTGTTCAGCTATTCTCAGATTTTCCAAAGTAATAACACCATAACAGAATAAAAAACTTAACAGAAATTATCAACCAACGTTCATTTTCTCTTCTTTTCTTTCCTTGAAATAACAGTGGCTAATACTATAACTACCTGCATCCAACACGGCTACTGCAAATGCAGACTACAACCCTTTAACCTCCGCCACAGGAATGCTAGTGTTTGGAGCAGGAGACATGTAAGTGTTGGACATCACTATCGCTTGCAGAACAGTCAATTGGAGTCTCGGAGACCCTTTAAACCCGTAGAGATAGAAGAGGCAGCGGCGAGTTAGGAGAGATAGGACAGCTACTGTTACTATTCGATGATGATGTATGTTCCTTTGTTTAATAGATAACACACGGGCAGTACCTTGTATAGCCCGGTAAATGCTCATTGGGTAACCATATCACATCGGCCCTATTATCTCAAAAGTCAATATAATCAGAAGTTTTCAAAGATTTATATATTTTGATAGTAATTAAAAATAGTCAAGATCATCCGCCCTAACATGATCAATTCCAAAGTTAGAGCTGCAAATATGTTTTTTCTTCTGTGTTTTCGTGTCCGTAAAACACTTATGCCACAGTATAAAGTGCCATAGGATCCGTGTATAACAAAATTCGGGATCGGAATTTTACAAACAAGTTTGATTTTCTATTTGAAGGACTTTGATTAGGGCTTAGTTATTTCACACCACGATAGTTTTTGGACAAACATTATGTATATGCCAAAAAACAGATTTGTTTGAAAATGACGTGCACCCTCATCGGAAATCTCAATTCCAGCCTTTAAAGAGGCACTTCATGATCCCCGGTGGGGGGGGGCACTTGTATTCAAAGTGGATATGATGCGTGAACAAGAAAACGCGTTACAAAGGGGTCTTTTTTCCCAACGGCGATTTAAACGCGCGTACATCGTTTTGGGTGGCAAAAAACAGCCAAATAATGTAAAAACGGGTAGTTTTTCTTACCCCCTGAAATTGTTCATGTTACATCTCATTACGCAGGAATCAAATCCTCAAAAATATTGTAACTCGGCACTTGGGAATTAACAGCCCAGCAGGTAATAAAGGGTATATTTTATTCCGATTCAAAATGCACGCGTACTTTGTTTGAGGGTATCAAAACCAGATAAAAATACTTGTTAGGGTATGTTTTAGCTTGTTTTTTACGGTGAAAATACGTGTTTAGGTGCATTTTGAAAGGTCCATGTTCACGCATCCTATCACACCTTTGAGGCCAATGATCCCGACCTTCGACGCCACTACTCACCCATCACCGAGTTTTGTATACATTATAAAGCTTGTTTTTTTCCTCTTATCTATACAAAATATTCACAGCTGAATTCTTTCAATAAATGAATTCCACAAGCTAGAATATGGTTGTTTTTGTACTGGAAATTATTGTACCGTAACGTCTGGGGCTCTTGGTATACCGGTGGCATACGAGCTTGTTTTGTCAGGGGGGAAGGGGGGGGGCATATATATTTTCGGGGGGTGACAGCATATATTAAAAATAGTTATATAGTATCGATCTGTTTGTTTTCAGTGTAAATTGGCACATGTTCAGAAATCACTAAATTCCCCCCCATATCTTTTTTCCTAATGAGATAGAGTAGCCAAACTTGGATATATTGTAGGAGAGCACCAAGCCTGTACTAACACATGTACTATGAATTCATTCACATGGTCAACCATGGGTCTGCCAGGGGTTGGGAGTCCATTTTTCCCTTCCTTTACCAATTAAGGTCAGTCGTTATTTACCAATTAAAGGGGATGGCCCTGATTTAAGGATATTGAAGTTTTCATCTTGATAGATTGGCCTCCGACTCCAAATTCCCCATCTGTAAAGTTTCACAGCACCGATATTTTAATCGTTTTTGATGCGAGAGCTAAAAAGTGGATTTTGTAAGCCCCGTAGAGTACCGGTAATCAATAAGCAAGAGTCCGATTTGTGCCGTTCTGTACAAGTATCGCGACCCAACATAACCCGGTCAAGTTATAAGTTACCCCCCTTTCTCTCTCTTTTGGTATATGTGATATGTCATCCAGAAATATTTGTTCTGAATCTTAAATTTCACTACAGTTTTTTTTTTTCTAATTCTCCCCAGAATGGTGCAAGATTTCCATATTGGTCAGTTTACATTAGAATTAAGTCCAAAGGAATCTAACATCCTATGGTGGTAACACAGTCTCCCTCCTGTTGCAATATACCGAAATCGCTGCGTTTTGGATTACCCCGCGTTCGGGATACCCTGAACTCTCCCCAGATCTTTTAAGTGTAACCCCTTTGAGAGATTTTTAGTTCCACAAAAAAAAAAAAAACAAAGCATGGAAGCGGGCTGTCAAAAAAAATTCAAAATAGCGTAAAATTGAGGGTGCATCAAAAGAAATGACAGTGTATTGTTTTCATGGTTATTTTTTCACTACCTTCCATTTGCAGAAATATATACTGCTGTGGTTTCAGAGAATGCAGGCTCCCTGAACCATCTCAGTAGTCCGGGAAGGCTACTCCAAACTACAGGCCAATCCGTAAGTACTTTTTTTGCTTGTTTAGGGCATTCCTCCCCCCCCCCCCACTACTGTTATCCGCATCTCTTGTTCTTTCTCTGTTGAGCCTTGTTGAGGGGCATTACTCCAAAGAGAAGCTTTTGTGACATTACATCTCACAGCTGCTGTAAAAGCATTAGGATAATAATATGCACCGCACCCTGAATATTCTTGATTGGCATTATCTCCTAAGAGAAGCTTTGTTACTTTACACTCACAGCTGCTGTAAAAGCATAAGGATACAAGATATGCACCATCACTCCCTGAATATTTATTTAGTGGCATTATCTCCTAAGAGAAGCTTTGTTACATTAGCATCTCACAGCTGCTGTAAAAGCATTAAGGATACATAATATGCGCCCGCACTCCCTGACATTATTGAGTGTCTTAGCTCCAAAGAGAAGCTTTGTTACATTACAATCTCACAGCTGCTGTAAAGCAGTGAATTGGAGAAATGCGCTGATACATATTATGCTACACATTCCCCTGAGCACTGTTGAGTTGTTACAGGGATTTTTATTGGTATGAATCTATCGGCACATATTATATAATGAAATTCCCTAAATATGACATCCAGTGGTTTTCATGGGCCAGTGGAGTATTCCTTGCGAAGAAAACAAACCACCATTTCATGCTACCTTTTCGAAGCAGTAGAACGTTTATACGAAGCCTGCCATGTTTTATTCTCATTTACACGCAATCGGTTTTGCCCAGCCGTGTTTTAGTCTTTCACACACCAATTGAAGATGATCGGTTGTTTATCAAGTTCTTGCCTGTATGCAGTGGCGTAACAGACCTTTACAAATATGGGGGGGCTGATGGGGTGCCAAGACTTTTTTTTGAGGGGGCAAATTTGGTTCCTTTCCATAGACCTGTACAAAGGTCATTTTCAATTTTGGGGGGGCGGAAGGGGGCAAGGGTTTTGTTGGGGGGCTCTCGCCCCCCTGGCCCCCCCCGCTGGTTACGCCACTGCCTGTATGAAACTACCCGCGTTTCCTTTTAACATTAGCAATTAAAAAAACACAGCTTTAACATTTCCTTTAAAATATATAAATTAATCGAAAATGCATACATTTGTGCCTAATTTTAAAAATGAGCCTGGGATTCTTGAGAAATATAGTTGTTAAAAAATAAAATTATGGAAACGCTTCATCATACAAAGAGCGCACTTGTTACATTGAAAGTACATGATTTTGCTGAGCCCGCACCGCGCATTAGTGGTTTTCGAACACTGATCTCTATACAATGGATTGGAAACCTGGGTTTCATAATTGAGGCACTGACGGCCATATTTCATCCCAAAAGAGCCAAGCAGTGGTTAAGAGCCGGTCATTTATACAAAATATTTGTTTCAATTGAATTTGGATAAGCAACATAACAGACGAACTACAGAATCAAGCCAAGTCATTGAGCTCATTGTATTTACGCGTATGAGATGGCATGCCTCTAAAATGTGCACCCTGATACAACTTCTGTTCAACAGGTGTCTCTGGAAGGCCTATTGTGTTTCGTAGACCAAGAAGTCCGCCCGTTGCTCCATCATTTTACTATAGCAATTACTGTTGTGTAGCCCATCCATTGTATAGATCGTGGTTACCCCGTGGCGAACTGCGATAAAAACTTAAATCTTCCGCGACCCCTTTTAAAATGTCCACTTTTCATGGATGTTAGTGTTTAGGCCAATATACCTGTAAACCTAGAAGTACAAAGATCAATAAATTCCCACACCAGTCTCACAGGAATGCCTTGTATTTGTCACCTTAAATGATCATTATTTGTGTAATCAGTGTACGACATTTGGTTATTTTGTTCTTACACCACGTGCTGTCTTCAACGCGCGCTGCATTTAGACTGCGTCTAAGAGTGTATAAGCGTGTTTGTAGTACGGCGCGAATAATTGCTGCTGCGCGCATCGCAGTATTATTTACTTTGTACTTCGAAGTTTATTATGAGTATAAAAACCTTTGTTAATCACAAAATGATATCTAAACAAAAACACCCCTTGCTTTACATTTTTTTCCTCCAAGCACTGCGGTTTAAAAAGTGTAGTTTTTTTTGCATAAAAATTTCTAAAGGAAAACTTCGACTTCGCTCCTATCCTTTGGTGTTCTCAACGAGTTCACGGATGAGGCTTTGGACAAACTTGCTGAGTCACTGATATATTGTCGCTGCTTCTTGTTTCGGTATTACATGCGGCGTTGTAAATATACTCTACAGGGAATAACATGGTAGCTTCCACGATTCTTACAGTTGTTACATTTGTCGGAAAAATCTGGATTAGTTCTACCTTAGAACCTATTTTGGGAAGGGTTCTATTTTAGGAAAAAGTAATATTGGGCACCTCTATTTTTAATGTGTGCATAATTAATGTTAATGGAGCAGACCTGGAACCGCAATCAATATTATTTTAACACCTATATGGTCTTCTTTGCACTGCTGTGGTGCAACCCCCCCCCCCCCCCCCCCGAAATCAACTTGGTTGTTGGCATTTTTTGAGTTTTTACCAGATTTTTTTTACCATAACTTGTTATGAATGGGGTACATCAAAGAATTAAAACAGTGAAACCCTTTGGAAAACGGCTATATTAAATCCACCAACAGGGACGATCGGTAAACCCTGGGCTTAGCCTCAGACATAATACTGCTCTAGCTTAGCCTAGGCCCTACTGTCGTACTGAAATTGATAGGTCCTATACAAGCAAGTGATGTCATTTTTGAAAATTGTTTAGCACTAAACCTCTGCTTGCTCAATCTAAATTTTATATCTTGA
This sequence comes from Ophioderma brevispina, assembly GCA_023653785.1. Taxonomy (NCBI): domain Eukaryota; kingdom Metazoa; phylum Echinodermata; class Ophiuroidea; order Amphilepidida; family Ophiodermatidae; genus Ophioderma; species Ophioderma brevispina. The sequence goes on along the minus strand of JAMKCH010012149.1, from coordinate 22,941 downwards.
AATTTCATTTTGAGACTCACTCACAGTTTTTAACCCGAAATACCAATCATAACCCTTTTCAGAAAATCACATATTGGGCAGGTACATGTATTTAGTAGTATTTTACCCACTACAGTCCGAGCAATCTTATCATGGATGCGCACCATAATGGGCTCTCTCCCTAGGAACACCACGCATTTTTGTACGGCTTTCCGGTTACTCTAGACAACTCCCTGCAATACTTGAGGCAAGTCGTGTTTGGTATCAAAGTAAATTTCTCTGTTTTCTGAAGATTTGTTAGAAAATCTACTTGCATATGGTGTTGACCTCTACTTTCACGCTATTTTCACATTAAAAAGCATAGCTGAATTTACCACTCCGCATCACTCAGATCTCGGAATGACCATACCCGTGCAAATCCGCGGCCGTATCTTGGGTTTGGGATTAACCGATTTTGTTTCTCAAGTTATGCAAGGTTGACATCAATTTCTATCGTCCCTGTGCTATCCTCTGTGCGATTTGTAGCTCCCATTTTGAAGAAATTCCCATCTTGACTAAGCCTTGCACTGTTTTTTAGCCGCCTGCATTATTACATAAAATGTGGATGAATTAGTGGTGCGCCCCCACAAATGCTTGAAAGCAATGATTAGCCTTAAATGAATATGGTTGTAATTAGGCCTCCTCAACAATGCTGGGGGAAACAGTGGATATACAGTCAGCACAGTGAAATGTCCTATTCAAACAACTGTAGAAAATTCCCGGGGGCACTCACATATGAATGGATATGGTGTAATGCTAGCACTTCAAACCCAGAGGAATTCTTTGACAGAGGACTATAAAAAAATAGGGTCTTTTGGGGTGAGAGACAGCCAAAATGACCCAAACTAGGTTTTTTTCAGGTGATAAATTTTCCGCAAAAGTTTCCCCAAAATGGGGTCCTTTAGAATTTGCAACATTTCATCCAAAATCCAGTCTTTAGGTGAAAATTTTCCTTTAAAAATAAGGGTTCTCTGGGTGAGAGTAGTAAAAATTTTTCAAAACGTATGGGGGTCTTTAGGTGCCATTTTCAAAATATGAGCTTTATATGGATCTTTGGGTGACAGCAAGTGCTGAAAAATGAAGGGTCTAACTCCTTACATAGTTTTTTACATGACCTACAGATGGGAGTAAACACATATTTCAGACATGCCAACGGAGTACGGATTTTTCCATATTTTTGTACGGAAATGATGCAAAACATGGCCAAAGTTAAATTAAAAAAAAAAAAAAAAAAACAGAACATGGTCGCTTACTAAAATCAAGTTATCAAAAGTAGAAATGAGCATTACAGAACCGTAAAGTTCAGGTAAAGAGGGCAATTCGCTCTTTGCAGGGTTTCGCCATTTGCAGGGAGCGCCTCGAATTGAATAATATGATGTGAATATTTACAGAACGGATCGATCAGTCATTCTCTCTAAACAAAACCTATGACCTTGCAAGAGGTGAGTGTGTCGTATATGTAACATCCTCATTAATTTCAATGCCAGTTTCGGGGCAACACGACATTGGAAAGAGGTACGGGTATGTGCGTCCCTTAAGACCCCTTTTAGCGTCTCTCCAGCAGTACCCAAGAACCCCCAGTTTGAAGCATAATTCAGTTCTTAAGGTCCCCTTTTCATTCATAAAATTTTGGCCCTCAGAGCTGACTTTTATGCCAAATTTTCAGCTCCCCCAAGCCTGGCAAAATTTCTCAAAATTTCAGTCCCAACCCCTACCCACTTTTTTTCGGTAACAAAATTCCGTTCCCCAGCCCCAAGTTCGGAAATCAGGGGCCGCACATCCCACCTAAAAAAGTTGAGTGGCCCCCCTTCCCCGGTGGCTCCTACCTGCAAATGGTAAACCATGCAAAGGGTAAATATCTTTTTAAAGTGAATAAAAGACCAATAGCTTTGAAAGATTTTCAATTTATAAAGTCTGTTAAAAAGGTTTCCAACATCATTTTTCATCCGACTTGTTGGATAGGTTCACCCCACATTAATATCTTGATTTAAAAAACCAATTTAACTGCTGTATGCTAAATGTCCTTCCGAAGGTATTTTAATTAACTTTTTAACCGCAATGGTGCAAAAGATCGACCTACAACAATGTTTGTTACATTAGTTTTGTTTTAAAGTTTTCAGCTTTGACAGTTAGACTTTTATACTTTTCATGCAACCATGTTTTTTTATTACTCCATAAGTCCATGATTACTGTTGGCTACACTTGGGACACCACTAGCTGGCTTAATGGAAGCCATTTAAAATTGTGATATGTATTTATGCTAAGTCCTGTGGTTCAAATCTTATGCATTCTTTTTGTTTCATTTCTTCCCCTTCTTTTCTCTTTCTCTCTCCCTTCTCTTTTTCTATCCCTTCTTCTCTTTCTTCTTTTTCTTTATTCTCTTCTCCTTTTGATTGCTTAGGGGGTTTTTCCAACCCCCACCCCCAGCAACAGGCCATGACCAAAAGGAACACCCACACACAGACACACAAAAGAAATCTGCAATTCAATATCCCCGAGCTTTTAAGCCCAATATCCCCATGGCTTTTGAAGTCCAGGGGAATAAAAAAAGATGATTTTGATTGACTTCAGAATCATTTTGCTTAATAGCATCCGTAAAAGGCGAGGGGGGGGGCAGAGACAGAGAACCCTTTGAGGGGAAATTTTTTTTTGAAAATCATGCAAAATCCAGCTCTTTTTTTGCCTGCTCACCAGGAAATTTTTACCTCACCAGGAAAATCTGCCTCAAAATCACCTCCAACCGGGAAATCTGCACTCACAACCGGAAATGTGGCACCCTCTCACAAGTGACCTTTGTTAACGGTGGGCCCATCGATACATCACTAAAATAAAAGTCCTGACGCATAGATTTTTGAAATATTATTTTTTTTTTGTGTATTTAGTGAAATAGTCAACTAGACTAAAAGATAGTCCCTAAAATTCCAATTCCAAGTTTGAGACGTACTCAGATTTTTTTCGTTTGCATGCATAACATTTATTGTAGTAATACAGAGTGCCATAGGATACTGGTATACCTAATTCCTGATCCGGAATTTTAAAACAAATTGTGATTTTCTAAATGAAGGACTTCGATTTGAGGCTTATCTATTTCACACAGTGTTTTTATATGGACAGCTTATTGAAATGCAAAAACACAATTTGTTTGAAAATTTGAGGCGCCCTCCTCAGGAAATCCCTGAGTCGCTTTAATCACTGTTCGTATTTCATAAAATTTGGTGGGTCAGTGTATGGGGGGGGGGGCCTGAGCAAGAACCAGTTTGCATTTGGGAGAGGTGTAGCTACGTCGGCAAACGCTGGGTAATCAATCGAAAGCCGGTTATCGTACCCAGTGGTAATTCCTGTAACTATTTTCTTTTTATATTAGCAAACATTCAACAGAAGCGATTAGTACCTCCATTTCTCCCACCCTATGTTTCAGGGTGTGGTTTCTTCTTCTTCGGGTAGTTGCTGTTTCTTCATTTGACTTCGAAGCAATCAACTCTTTTTGAAACCTTCTCTTCAAGTGTGAATGGTGTAACTACGCAGACAGTGAGCATTACCATAGAAAGTGCCGTGACGATGAGCCAGATTGAGGTGTTTACCTTTGGAACCTTGTGTCTCCATCTGGAGGGTCTATTGGGTTACCAGAGAGAATGACTATCACCATTTTAATTATGAATGACCCACACCCACTGAACACCTCCATAGATGGTCAAGCAACCCACCTACAACATTTTTATAGGCGGATTGACCATATAGGGTTGCACCCCGAGAGTTGCGCGAGATTTCCCGGCGATCGGGGGGTTCGGCTCAAGGGGTGATTTTTTTTTTCTTTGCCCTGTCCCCCCCCCCTCCCCCCCGCCCCCCCCCAACCAGAAGAAAAATTATAAATTTTTGGGCAAAATCAGTGTTTTGGGGGGGCCAAAATTGGTTTAAAAAAATCTTCAATTTTGGATCTTTTTCCCCACTAAAAAATCACTTTTCTTTTTTTGCCCCAAAAGTTTGACTTTGCCCTCCATTTGCCCACCCCGAAAAAGAAGTGGGTGGCACCGGTCCACTGATATCAATGAGCAACGAGTCTATATAAATTAGACACATTCATTGATAACAGTTCAGCAGCAAAATGAAAGTGTTACCTACAACTTTCCTGATTCTTTAAGCCTCTATTAAACTGTCCCCTCTTTTTGTTTTAGGGCAGTGCTTAGTGGACATATTCCTCTAGCATGTCCAGTTGCAACCTGGTGAGAGAGAGGGCGAGGCATTCAAGATAAGTGTCCAATGCATGGCATCATTGTTACTACCAAACCCACAACCGTTGGATCATGAGACAAGTCTTTATCCACTGGACTACATCAGTAGGTCCATAGGGTAATATATTTAGGTCAACCCAACTATCGTGAAATAGTACCTGCTGCCTATGCAGAGGTCCTGTGAAAGACAAAGGCTAAGGGACCTCCCCCAACAGAAGGGTGCTTGGAGACCTGGCGAATCCCCGCTACTATTTAGCTAACGACAAGATGAATAGTTCACACACAACGTAGCACAGGTTAAACCTGATTTAAAGTCTGTGCCTTCTGAGTCAACATTGGTCTAAACCAGTACGCATGATGGATTGGTCCTAAAGCCTACTGGACGGTCCAACCCTGATATTGACAAAAGATGCATGGACAACTTTGTTAGACGCAAAAATGCTTTCATCATCAGCACATTTAAGACACTATCAGTGATTCACCCGAAATAGCCAAAATATTTGAAATTTACAGGAATAGCTTAAAATTGAAGGATAAGTCTGTAGAATTCTCATAAGTTACTTTTTTCAACTGAACAATTGCCAGAAAAGGAAGAAAGGGGCATTGTTCAATGATATGCCTCTCCATTCAAATATGTGTTGTAGTAAGTGTTCGTACGGACAGTAATGACTAAAATATCCAATTTTGTGCTTATTAGGTTGCTTCTGGTCTTATCATTTGCAGGGTATGTTAGGGTACCCGTACTTTTTACAGACATGCAAAAATCTGATTTTTGATGATTTTTTTTGATGTTATGACTTGGCAAATCACTGATAGTGCCTTTAAAGGTGCAACAAGAGATTTTGAGGCACCCAAATATTGTGTCAAAATAGTAATTTGATATAGGTTAGACACTCAATAGATTTCTTACCTTGTATTTGGCTACAGAAATGTCTTAAAAGAGAAAAAGGGCGATTTTGATTTGCTTATATCGAGGGTTGACAAACAGAAGGATGTAACTCAGCACTGAAAGAAATATTAAAGAATTGCTTTAATTCTGCTGTTCATAATTATAAATTGTTCTTTGTTTATGTAATGTTTGCTTACAGTACCATATGAGCTTTGAGATGTTTACATTTTTAGTAATGAATAGAATTGCTTAGTAGAAAATATTAAACATCCCATTTCTCAAAAGCAGTATTACAGCAGAATTAAGAAATTCTTTAATATTTCTTTCAGTGCTGAGTTACGTCCTTCTGTTTGTCAACCCTCGATATGTGATGTGATCTGGGAAAACCCGCCACATGTCGCACAGGACAGTTTTGAAAAAATTAGGAAAATAGCTTAAAATCGGTTATATTGTACTTTATTTTTTGTCAGATTGTATGAGGCGTAACTTTTGACGTGTGTATCAAAGAAGAAAGAAGTAAACAGTTATGAAAACTTAATATTTCAAACTCTGCAGTGATAGTAAAAATTCAAAATATAAATTTCCCACCATGTGGCAGGTTTTCCCAGATCGCATCACATATTTCAATATGAAACATAGGCTGAATTTCGTATTTGCTCATATATGAAATTAGAAATTTTAACCATTTGTTACCAAAGAAATTTTTAAACGTTAATCCTTTAGATGGGGATAATTTATGGAAGCTGTACGATCAGGGCAGAACAGCACTTTGATTTTTTAGGGACACCTGATAGTGAAATCTCTCGTCTTGCACCTTTAATGTCTACACTGTCAACAACGCCAAGAAAGAACCTTGTACATGAAGCACAACAGTATGATATCAATGTTCATCTGCATCAAGAACACCACATTGGCACAGTGAACCGCTATACAGGAATATCCATGGATATGCACTTATTACAGCCTTGCCTGAAGAACAGAGAAATTAGCAGCTACAGAAGGTGTGGGGTTTCTTTTAACACCAACGAGTCTCAAGTAATGTGTCAAACTTGTCAACTTTAATGAGCATCTTAAGCTTGCTTAAACTGACGGGGCAATCCTGAACAACAGCATTGCTGTTACCAGCCCCCACAACGACTATCAGAAGAAACTGCCGTCTCACTTTTACCATGACTTTCCACGGCCACCAGTACAGTTCCAGAGAACCATAATTTCTGTACATCCCTGGAGATTAGTCAACCACTAAGATGAGGCCTGACGACGCGCTGTCACTTGCAACAAGAGTTCTAACAGAAATGGATGACTGAAGGACTTCATGAACAATTTAACCTTTGCCACTATCACCAAATTCCAAAATCAAGCGGGTAGAAGTTTTTTTGTTTTTTTTTTTTTTGGACACAACGCCGCCCAAGGGAGAACTTGTCCAACTGGACTATATTCTGTCAGAAAGAGTGGATTAACAGCATTAAGAACTCAAGAAGCCTGGTGTTAAGTATGATCCAGATATTTGTCTCTGCAGGAGCCAGATAAGTTATCGTCATGAGTAAACCACCTGCCACAGGATCCCATGAAAAACAATTGACTGGAGGAAGGTAGGGGGATACAAAGCTTTGTGAGCGTATACTGTAGCAGTACAAAAGGGTTCACCACTCGTGTTGTGAGCTTGAGAAAGAAACTCAGCGCAGATATGAGTCCTCACTTCAGCAACAAAGAAATGGCATTGGAGATTGTACATATAAGAAGAAGAAGACTGCCTGTGCCTCAAACGACAGTCAGCAAAGCCAGAGAAAACTGAAGTCATGCAGCAGCCAAGAAGCCACCCGTACTAAACCCACCAGAAGCTCCAAGCTAAGGAACAGTGTTGAATGCTAGCTAAGGCTGCACGTTGTGATGCTTCAATATGGTGCTGGGAGTCATGTTAAGTCCAAGGCTGAAGTACTTGACACCCTACATCTTGAAAACAAGCTGCTGCCTGACTGGGCGGCCTTGAGGGAGCTGACCGATAAGGCGGCCACCCCACCTATAAGATCAAAGGTGAAACAACTGAAGAGTGCCTTGAACCAGGTTTCAGCACTGTACTTGCTCTACTTGGCAAGCAGTTAAGAATACCACTAACTGATAAACCTTTCTGCAATACAAGAGTAGCAGACACCACTTCCGTCATCCAGACTACCTTTCACTATAGAGGAGCTTCAGACTGCCTGAAGAAACTGAAGAACACTAAGACACCTGGTCCCGACAACATCCTGCCAGTAGTCTGGAAGAATCCACTATTCCATGATCAACTGTTAGAATTTTGTAACAACACCTACGGGAAACAAACAGTGCCTTTGCAACATCATTATAATTCCTCTACCAAAGAAAGGTGACATCCAACAACCCCAACAACTACAGAGGAATCACACTTCACCAACTGGCCTCTAAGATCTACAAACTCCATGCTGCTCAAAAGAATCACTCCTTTTTCACATATGATCCCATTCTCAGACGGAACCAGAACGGTTTTTCGCAAAGGCAGATTCAACACTACCTCAGATACTTACCCTCAGAAGTATCATAGAAGAGTTGAGAATTGCCAAGAGAAAAGGCTTCAATTGTGTTGTAGATTTTTCCAAGCTTTGACAGGGTAAACAGGGTTTGTAATGCTGCATATTCTCCAAACACGGTGTCTCCCAAGATGGAGACTGTCAAGGTGCCATGGCCATCATGTATGTAACCCATATACTTTGTTCATCATCAAATTGGCAAGTTCTTCACACCTTGAATTGATATAGAAAAGTGCAGGCGAAAACTGCATGCACACACTATCGCAAAACAAGGCAGTGCGTGATGTAGCGCGGCGCAACACTGTGGCAAGAGTTGCGCGAGTAAAACGGAAGACCTTCACGCGCGGATAAACAAAGCCGAATTCATTTTGCCTATTTTGGTGATGAACAAAATATAGCTTGTGCAGGACCATGGATGGCCCACAAAGGAGTTCCAACAAAATTAGAATCCTCCAAGAATACTCTTGCTCCCTATCTGTTTGTAGTCGTGGTTGATTACCTCATCAGAAGAGTCTTGGACATAATGAACGACAAAGGGGATCACGATGTAGAACCAGGTTCTAGACGTCAACAATGTCAGCATCTCACAGACCTGACTACGCAGATGATAGCTCTAAACAGCTGATTGATATGTGGTGCACAAGATTACTAACATCACTGAGAATGCTGCAGACTAAGAAAAATAAAAAGACTCGGCCCACGCCTAAATGCCAAGAAGAAAACTTTGGGGGAAACTTATATGACTGTCAATGAGGAAGATTATCAATCTATCTGCACTATATACGTTACCCAACTCAAAGAGGTCAAGGACTTAAGTATCTAGGAGATATATGTTGTCAACAGAAGAAAGGACCTTCCATGTCCCGCCAAAGAAAAGCTTGAAATTGCTGCAATAAACTCCCCCACACCACTTATGGCATCTGGTATCTACAATTCACCAAAAACAACTGAATTCTTAGAGCTGTGTTGAGCCTTATTCCTGTATTATAGATCTGAGACCTGGACCATGAGATCCAAGAGCTACAGGATAGACTGGATGCACCTCTACACCAGGCTTCTAGTGCGAGTACAAACATATCCTGACGTGAGCACAAAGACAAAAGCACAGCTAATGGAGATATCCCTCCTTGTGATCTTCTGTTGCCAACGCCGGGGGGGGGCTTCGTGTTCTGTATTTCTCGATTCCTGTTCTCACCGTCGCATCGATTGCCGGTCACTTATCGGCGATTGATCAAGAGTCTCAGGGGGGGAAAACGGTCCCATGTTGGAAGTTACCATGCCAAACAGGAGTCGTCGAACCTTTAATACATTGATGTGATCTCGAGACATCCAGCAGGATCCATATGCATCATCCCCAACTTAATGACAAACAGGGACATTTGGCTGTACATGGTTGAAACAGCATCTCGGCTGCGGGCCGTTAGATAGATAGACCACATATGCTTCGCAAGCAGGTCAAATTTGATTGGATACTCGGAGGTATATCATGTAGGAGCAAATCAGAGTAGTCTTGTAAGAAATAATTAAAACAGTATATGTCTGGTAGTTGGGACTTGAAATATGTTGTTCTTAGGTGTAATTATTCCATTTGAAAATTTGGGGAAGTTTAATTTTCAGGAATTCTCCTATTACTCCAAGTGAGCCTCAACAAAAACCAAATTATATACATCCATGGTATACTCTTTGTCCTCAGGTATTGGAGTTGGCGCCCTCATTGGCATCATTGTAGGAGCAGTTGTTGCTGCTCTAGCACTCCTTGGCCTGATCACCTTGCTGTGTTGCAGTATGGGATGTCCATGTTGCCCCTGGTGTGCCGCCAAACCACTGAAGGTACCACTAGTGGAGCAGGAGCCACAACGCTACTACCAACCACCACAACAGGTTTTTCAACCAACACAAGCCATTCAGCCAATACCTGTTATACAGCAGATACCCTATGTATATCCTGATGCATCTGTTCCTGCATTTGGTGACCAGATGGTGCCACTTGAGCAGTATGTAAGTATTAAAGAAATAACAGTACTTTTGAAGCGGTGCCCCCAATTTTCCAAAAAAATTGTGATTTTTGCACATTTGCATTGGTACCTGGCTTGGTAATATATTCCATGTGAATGGTCTTGCTCGAACATGTCTATGTATACCGAAAGAAGGAATTTTGTAATTAGGATAATTAAAGACACTATCAGTGATTTATCCCAAAGAGTCAAAATATTTGAAATTTGCAGGAATAGCTTAAAAGTGAAGGATAAGTCTGTGGAATTCTCACAAGTTACTTTTTCCAACTGCAGAATTGATAGAAAAGGAAGAAAACGGCAGTGTTCCAAGATACGAATCTCCATTCAATTACGTGTTGTAGTAAGTGTCCGTACGGACAGTAATGACTAAAACTTCCGATTTTGTCCTTAGTAGGTTGCTTCTGGTCCTATCATTTGCAGGGTATGTTAGGATACCCGTACTTGTTACAGACATGCAAAAATCTGATTTTTGATGATTTTTTTTATTTTTATGATTTAGCAAATCACTGATAGTGCCTTTAATATTGTATATTGATAATATAATTCAGTGGCTGCTGGAAAGGTCCTTCTAATATGATATAGCCAGGAAATAGTGTCATGTATATGGCTACGCTCATCAATTAGTTAATTGTTCCGTTTATTAAAGTCTGACTCAGAGATTTTGAAATATTATTTTTTTGTGTAATAATGAAAAATAGTCAACTAGAACTAAAGATAGTAACCTAAAATGCACAATTCCGAAATTTTAGATGAATCGGACTTTTCGTTTTGATGCAGTAAACATTTATGTGTAGTATTACGTCCCATAGGATACTGTGTATAACAAAAATTCCGGATCCGGAATTTTATAACAAAGTTGTGATTTTCTATATGAAGGAATTCGATTTAAGCTTAGCAATTTCACATTTTTTTTTTTTTTTTTTTTACAGTAATGACTAAAACTTCCGATTTTGTCCTTAGTAGGTTGCTTCTGGTCCTATCATTTGCAGGGTATGTTAGGATACCCGTACTTGTTACAGACATGCAAAAATCTGATTTTTGATGATTTTTTTTATTTTTATGATTTAGCAAATCACTGATAGTGCCTTTAATATTGTATATTGATAATATAATTCAGTGGCTGCTGGAAAGGTCCTTCTAATATGATATAGCCAGGAAATAGTGTCATGTATATGGCTACGCTCATCAATTAGTTAATTGTTCCGTTTATTAAGGCAAGTCAAGTCAAGTTTGATAACTGTGATCGCAAACATCTTAAAAGAGACCCAAGGAGATTATCTGAGGATACAAATTTCCCAAAATTTGCATTTGATTGAGGTTAATTAGACAAACAAATAGAAACAAAAACCAAATCTACATTTTGAACTTGCCTGCTGTTTTAAAGGGACAAACAGTGATTTGCTATTGCAGAACATGAAAAAAAAATCATAAAACCCATGTGTTAGTATCTTTGTTACTCAAGGGCATAGATGTGCTAACATCACCTACAAGTTGTTGGATTGAAATGTGTGTATTAATTAAAGACACTATCAGTGAATTCCCAGAAAGTCAAAATATTTGAAATTTGCAGGAATGGCTATTTTGTCCTTATTAGTTTGCTTTCAGACTTGGAACTTGTAAGCTCTTGTAGGGGATGTTAGGATACCTATACTTGTTGCAGACATGCAAACATCTGATTTTTGATTATTTTTTTTTTATTTCTGATTCAGCAAATCACTGATAGTGCCTTTAAAGAGACAGGACATTTCCAGAAAGCGACCCCATTTTGTCCATATTTGCAATGCTCATCAATGTATTAGATCACACCTGAAGTGAAATAAGTTGAATATGCCGTCTTTCTCTCTTTATGTAATAAGATAATGATTTTGAATTTTCTGTCGTGCACAACAGAAAAATTAAAGCATGCTTCTCTACAGGGACTATTACGATAGCAGGCATGTTTTAAAACATCTTTTTTTTCTTTTACTTGTTTTATTAGTTCATCCAATAAACTTTCGAAACATTCTTGCATATGTAAGGCTGTTAAGACCCCATTTTCAGCATTGTTGTCACTACACCCAAAGACCCCATTTTTTGACAATTTTTCCACTATCCCCCAAAGACCCCTGTTTTGGGGTAAATTTTGAATATTTTCACCCAAAGAACCTAATTTGGGTTTAAATTTTTGCAACATTTTCTAAAAAGGTAGGCATGATGTTTGCATATTCTGTCATGCACAACAGAAATACTAAAATCATCAATTTATTGCATAAAAAGCAGTATATTCAGCTTATTCACTTCAGGAATTATTTTATTAGTAAGCATTCTAAATATGCACAAAAATGAGTTAAAAAATTGGGACATTTTTTCTGGAAACCCCTGTCTCTCTCTCTTTGTTCTGTATTATGGGTATGTGATGTTTCTACAGGCTGCCTCATGAAACCATGGACTCGGGTCCGTATGCAGGGGTGGCACCCACCAATTCCACAAAAGGAGCAAAAGATCCACTTTTTGCTGATTTTTTTTTTATAAGAAGGGCCAAACTTTTGACAAGAAAGTCCACTTTTAGGTGATGAGATGTTCAAAAAGTAAAAAAAGACCATTTTAGGTCTGAGGTTTGTTATTGGGCTTCCAAAGTGACCCTACAGGGACTGAAATATTCAGAAAGTCATAATGAATTGGGATTTTCATGATCAGTTTAAAGCAAAACAAAGAGGTAAAGATCAGCACCAAATCTTGGAATGTTGCTTTAACTCAGATATTTAGTACTTTGTAAAATGTATGATTGCTTGAATTCTTATGATTTCTTTCAGAATGCTGCCTTCTAATTCCCTTCTGAAGTGGAAGATGGGTGTAAGCTCATCCCTGACTCCAAATAATGATAATGGAACAAATTAAGGATCTGATTTTTAAAACATTTTAGTAAAAAGGGTTTCATTTTATTCCTATTTAAAAATAGCAAGCTGGTATAATGTTAGGTAGAGCTAACGAGATGCATTTGTGTGTGTGTGTGCATGCATGTGCGTGTGTGTGGTGTGCAAGCAATATGTATCATTATTGGAATCATTTTAATAATAATAACCATTTATACAAGCTGCTCACGGTGCGAGTGCCAATTATTACACTGACAATTATTACACTGTCATCAGGAAATTGTCACAATCATTTTGCTTCATCTAGGTGGCAGCTGGCTAGGTGCAAAACCCTATCAGCACTTGATTATAAATCACCCATAACAACTACCAAATGTCGCTTGGGTTGATGAGGCACTTAAGTATCTTGCCCATGGATACAAACATGTTGGCCACGGTGGGGCTCGAACTCACGATTGAAAGGCCTAATGGTCACAAGTTCTGTGCTTTTCTACAGTACAGGACTACAAGTTGTCTGGCAATTTGCACAATAAAGCTATTCTATGTTGTGACAATTGTATACTATGCTAATTATGGTTGGTTGGACCAAAATGTTTTCGATCTCGATGGTGTGTGGGTGTGGGTGTGGGTGTGTGGGTGTATGTGTGTCCATGCTCTATGCCTGTATGTATGGTTGGACAGAAAAATATCAAAAGCAAAAGATCAAGGTGGTAGGGTAAAGGTTGTTGGTAGACAAGATATTGGTGTATTTTTATTTGCCTTGAAAGTCAAGGATAGATTATGTGTCATGTGTTTGGAGTGCAGATACTTGACACATCTACATTACTGAATTAAAGGAATATTTACCTTCAAAACACAACAAGTTGATTTGGTGTCCATCTTTGATTTTGACCTTATTTCCTTTGTATGTAAAATGTAAATATTGATTGGTCAATTTGAAAAAAAAAATGGCTGCTAAAAATGTATATTTTCTTAGCTTTACATGGATATGAAAGCAGTTTTGTTGGCAACTTTTAAATGAGGCATAATAAATGATAAGGCTGTAACTGAGTTGTAGCAAGTAGAGGAGGCATTTCAGATGTCTTAAGTAGTTTCTATTTATTCAGGTCACAAATATCTACAGCTTCTGGAAGCTTTGCCCTCTGGACCCCTGCTGGTGCTTCTGCCATCTCCCAGACATCTGCTACATCTTTGCCCCTTTTTCAATATGCTTGCTACGACCCTAAGATGTGCTATTTTCAAGCCTTCCACTCTTGATTTGATCATGACATAGACAGGGGCGTCCCCAGACCATTTTTAATGGGGGGTGTTGAGTCTGTGTTGCCGACAAAATAATGGGCCTGATTCAAGAATTATCAAATTTTCCAACTCGTTGAGCTCACCAGGTAGACCCAATTTTTTCGCTCGGTTTGAAATTCTGAAGGGGGGGTGGTAGTCAGTGACAGCCAGTCATTCTCCTGCTATGCAAAAAACAACAACAGATAGGGGAGTGGGCCGCCGATAATCCGCCATCAATCAGTTGTGCCGGCATTAATACCCATAGCACCGACAAGTCAACATTTTGCCAACAGAATTTTGTAAATGGGGGGTCATACCCCGCACACACACCCCCTCTGAGGACATAGACATGAAAGGTACTTTGTCTTCTGTTGACTATTGACACTTATATCAAACTTGTATTTGTTTCTTAGTGATTTGTACATACTTTTTTGTATCTTTATTATTATTACAGGGGCGGATCCAGGATTTAAAAAACGTCAAAATTACCGGGGGGCTGAAGGCTGTAACTGGTCCAAAATAGCTAAAAATGGGCTGATTTTGCAAGGATTTCAGACTTATTTGTTTGCGCGCGCCCTCTCCGCCCCCTCCCTGGATCCGCGCCTGTATTATTACAATATTTGTGACCTATGGAGTCTTTCTGAGCATTAGCGGTGTAAATTCTTATGTGTATATTCTGTTCAAACTAGATTTCTATCCGTAAAAAATCTGCTAATAATTTATTTGCAAGTAATAGGAAACAGGATGGTAGTAAAGTAGAATTTAAAATTATCTCTGAATTGTACCAGATCCTGGCAAATGCTTTGCCACTAGAGGGCAGGAGTCTTCCTATACCTTTTAAACAGGGAGGGCAGCCAAGAAATCCCAATTTTACACGTCGCCATTGTTTAAAAGCAAATTCTTGACAAAAAAATTCTGATTTTTTTTATGTTGTCAAGGAATATTTTCTTTGATTCCAAAACCGTTGGAGCCCCGATATGAAGAATCAACTCCACTGTAAGGGTTATTTTCTGATTTTTTTTTTTGGTATGAATAACGGACAAGGACGGGGTCGTATGTGGGTCATGGGAACACCCATAACCAACCCACATCAAAGCACCCAAATTGGTTCGTTGTTTGCTCTTCGTATTGCTGTAATTTCTCTTGATATTTTTGGGTGAGTTGCTATATTGAATGAGGCTTGGCCGCCATCGTCTGCTTTTAAACTTAAAAATAAACCGATATGGCATGCTATCTATGCAAGTAAGAGTAGTTTTTAAAGGACATATTGTAATTGAAATATAATAGATATGTGTACAAATAAAATAATCCAAAGGTGTAAACTATTTTATGGTGTATTTCATTATAAAACAATCTAAAGGTGTTTCAAACATAATTTAAATGTAATAGATATGTGTACATATAAAAACAATCTATATAGGTGTAAACATAATTTTATGGTGTATTTTTGTTATTTCATCATCTTTGCTTTTTGTTTTTGATTCCTGGAGTATGATTCCCTAAGTTTTCTGGAAAAATAATTTTTAAAAAATTGTTTGGCCCAATCGCAAAATAGCCTTGTCCCCCCAAAAAAACATCTGTAAAGTTCTCCCACCGCTTTTTTTTTACGCGCATGTTTCAACCCGTTCTGAAGTGAGAGCTAAAAATGGGTCATATTTTCACTCATAACATCCAAACCAAACATCCTTTAGCCCTAAGATTTCACAGGATAATTGAGAAAAATGTAGCTTTCTTCTGATGCCAAAATGTTAACTACTTCCAGTAAATCTGGGGTCCCTGGGGATGAGGCTATTAGTGATTGGACCATGGACCTTTAACACAATATAAATATCTCACCTGAGTGTGGAGCATGTGGAAAGTTCCCTGGTCACTCCTGGTGTGATTTTTGGCGACTACCATCTCTCCACCAAATTTTACCAGGTCCTTCAAAGTTCTGTAGACAACTTTTGGTTCACCATTTCAGATTCACTGGTGTCCTAATCATGAAAACATGATGAGATTGCCGTAGTTCTCCAATGCGATGAACTCTGCCATTACCACAAAAATGCCTTGTTAAATATTGAGTTTTGTACATTCTTTGGTCTTCATACCTAGCTTTGTGATAATAATTTGCTTCAATTAGAATGATTAATGTTGTAAAAGGAAAAATCAAGTTCATTCACGCAGCCATTAAAAGCCGTCAGTGATTCACTCAAAAAAGTAAAATATTTGAAATTTGCAGGAATAGCTTAAAAGTGAAGGATAAGTTTATAGAATTCCTGTAAGTTATATTTTGCAAAGTGAAATTTACAAAAAAAGAAAACAGCAATGTTCAAAGATATGAGTCTCCATTCACTAAATGTGTTGTAGAAGTGTCTGTACGGACACTAATGACTAAAATATCTGATTTTGTCCTTATTAGGCTGTTTTCAGACTTGGCACTTGTAAGATATATTTATTATTATATGGCTGTCTACTCATCCGGGTCACTTGCCGGTGCTTAGCCTTTATCATCGGCCCTCGTTGCGTTGCGCAGTATCACTTCGCGACACACAACACTGCGCGTACTTTCTAATAACTCCGAACCTTAGTTCATCGCAGCCCTGGTTCCTCGGATCGGAGGTGATAACAAACTTGTCACTTCTATTATTCGAGGCCATTTGGCACCCTTTATGACCATTTTTTTGGATTGTTTCTAGCATGCAAGCAAAACGATTAAGCATTCTAAAATTTGCATGTTATTTCCTAACTAGCGGCTACCATTGCAGTCTCCTGCTATCACTTCAGGTAAAAATTTGGCGCATTTTATGCCAGTTTACATGGCAGCCTATAGGAATCATCACCACAAAATGGCCGCCCTATAACTTCCCCGTACCCTCAAAATGGCTGACTTGTGACGTCAGCGTAGACAGCCCTATTTGTTACAGACATGCAAAAAATCTGATTTTTGATGATTTTTTTTTTTTTTTATTTTCTGATTTAGCAAATCACTGAGAGTGACTGATGTGTTTTCATGATTTTAGGGCAATTGGTGTGATGTTACCCACAATGCATCATGATTATGAAATGGTGGACTAGCTTATTGTGTACTCTGGAGTCAAAATGCAATCAATTGGCAGATGATTACTGGACATACAGCAGCCAACTACTCACTATGAGCTAGTAAAATCTCAATTCCCTTGGCACAGTTCAGTACCTCCATTCACCAGTGTATTTAGAAAATACACTCCTGGTTTTGGGGCATGATATATATGATACCCAGTTCACACAAGGTCAGTTCATGTCAATGTATGTACAAATACATTAGTGCAGCCCATGCACTGAACTGTGTCCTTGGTGGATGAGCATATTGTAACTCATAGTGACTGTGGATCCCATAGTTACACACTAGAAGAGACACTAGCACATTTGAAGTGGTGTACCCTCTAGATTTTTAAAAAATTGACATTTCTGCATTTGTTGTAAAGCTTTCATCGCACTCACTTGAAATTATTAAGCCCAAACAGTGGCGTAACCAGACCTTTACAAATGGGGGGCTGAAGGGGTGCCAAGACTTCTTGAGGGGGCAAATTTGGGTCCTTCTCCATAGACACTGTACAAAAGGTCAGTTCATTTGGGGGGGGGCGGAAGGGGGGGGGGCAAGGGTTTTGTTTGGGGGGGCTCTCGCCCCCCTGCCCCCCCCCCCCGGTTACGCCCCTTTTTTTTTTTTTTTTTTTTTGTAACTCGTAGTGACTGTGGATCCCATAGTTACACACTAGAAGAGACACTAGCACATTTGAAGTGGTGTACCCTCTAGATTTTTAAAAAATTGACATTTCTGCATTTGTTGTAAAGCTTTCATCGCACTCACTTGAAATTATTAAGCCCAAATCAGCACGCATATGGGTAAACGGAACCATTTTATAATTAATGACTCCGGTGACATTAATTCAACAGACGACGCGGGAATAGCATTGATTCCCACAGCATGCACCTTGTTTAACCGTTTTGTGACCTTTGTGGTTTTCATATCAATCATATATTAATATGCACAATTAGTTTGTTTTAATTAATACATAAGGAATGGTGATAGTTTCAAATCAGAGTTAATAAATTATGCAAAAGCTTATTTGACTTCTGATCTTGATTTTTGTCAGTATTCATTAAAGGTGCATTTTGTGATCCTATAGCACATACATTTTTGTTTACTAGATATCCTCCAGAAAAGGTTATTTCCAAATGAGCTATCTTGTCCAAAAGCGGACAAGATAGCTCAATCAGGTAAGCGCTCGACTCTAGTGTATGCTCATTCATGCGTATAGGCGTGCGTTCGAGCCCTGTGAGATTCAGCTGTCTTGTAATTTCCCTGGACAAGAAATTAACCGCTTGGTTGTCTCGATTTACCCATGCGATATTTGGGAAGCTGGTCCCGGCTGCGATGGTTATCTCGATGTATGTTTGCTGATAAGGGAAAGCGCTGATCCCGATCTGCTGCATCCCTTGAAATGATGCTAAATGGTTTATGGTATGGTTGGGCCACAGTGATCAGCGACCATTTGTGAAAGCGCTTAGAGGCCAATAGCATAAGGCGCTATATAAATCTCTGCTATTATTATTATTATTATTATATTATGATTCCAGTGTGGATGTTGTGTTGTGTTGTGATGTTATGAACGAATTAGTTGTATTCCGCTGTCCTATAGGCCACTGTTTTGTAATTTGTCTGTTTACAGACAGAAAATACAAAATTATGAATTTCCAAAATTTTGAATTTGTACGCAAGGTTAAGCAGACATACTATACTTGGGCCAACGGCTCAGATGATATCAAAATCTAAATTTCTTGAGGTAAATCGGCGGACAAGACTGTGGATCAGGAAATGTCCCCTTAAAGGGGCATTTCAGTTCTTATTTTGGCAAACTTGTTTAGTGTCTATTAATATTGCCAATATGGCAAAAGTCTGTTGTAATCAGTCTTTTCACCCAGGTGATCAGTAGAATTTTAGTCCAAACTATTATCAAATTTATTGTATCATAATATGAAAATATAATATATACAAGATAATAAGATTGGTATAGACAATAAATGAAATAGGGGACAGTTGGTCCCCAAATAGATCATCCCATATTACGTGGTCAAAGAATAAGTGTAGAGCAATAATCTAAGATTCTTAAGTGTCCATGGACTAACCTCTGACATTGTTACCCACACAAGCCCCCTGTCTCACGATATATCCATGCCAAGTATGAACTTGGTCATCCAAAAGGGTTCTATACCAGAAGTTTGAACACGACACAAATCATGCTGCATCAAAAGTCTTTCCGATTGAATTGAACGACCTAAAATAAGGAGACTGCATACAAGTCTTAGTAAATTATGCAAATTGTATTTTATTTAATATGTCTCACACTAGTGAGAAAAAAAAATCTCCCCATAGTTAAAAATAATCCCTACCCTAACAGGCCGTACGCAGATTTTTTTGTTTTATGGGGATGCGGGGGGTTTCGAAAAAGTGGACCTTTTTGATAAAAAAAATGCGACCTAACCCCCCTTAAAATGGTTAGTTTTTTGGATGTTTGAACAAGTGATCACCCAAAATTGTGGACTTTTTTTTCTGTCATATTTTCTCTCAAATTCCAACATTTGGGACCTTTTTATAACAAAAAGTGACGTTTTTCCCTTTTGGGGAATTTGGGGGTGTAACAGGGCCGTACCTACGACTTTAAGGTGTATTTTGATCCTAAGCACTTCATTTTTTTAGCTCCGCATACGTAGTGTGCAAGAATGCATTAATTTTGATATTGGCAATGTGCCAGTTGTGGACTCTTTATAGCCGTCTGTAATTAATCACTTGCCCACATGCATCTGGTAGTCAAAACGATTGGGCCATTTGCAGCGAAAAACATTGGCCAGAAGAACCACTGACCCAAGGTTATATGAGGTTGTTCACAGATTTGGGTCAAAGGTCACATGGGCGCAATTTAAAGCATTCTTTGAAACTGTTGCATTGTGGGATTGACTCAATATATCCTCTGGATCCAGTCTTTCCGTCATTTAAAAATAGGCAACCAACTAAATGAATTAGTATACAAAATTATAATGATGACACATTTAAAGGTAAGTGGCACATTTTATTTCCCATCATGTGGTACATTCTTGCTAACTGTTTACCACCCCTCAAAGTATTTTGATCTTATTGCCCAGAATTGACATGTCAGGCGCGGATCGCAGGGAGGGGCGCGCGCCTACCGCTAATTCTGCAACTTCTTGCAAAATCGCCCCTTTGGCTATTTTGGACCAGTTAAAAAATACCGGGGTGCTGAAAGGCTTTGGACATTTTTCAAATCCTGGATCCGCCATTGATGCCTACACAAGATCTTTTTTTTTCTTCCCAATTTGTACAGTCTTACCACAAAGATGCTTGACTCTGTACTCTTCAAAGCTAAAATAATTGTTTTTGGTTGGTGTAATCCACTGACCATATATTTTTGAGGGAAAAAACATTCATATTAGCTTGTCTTGTCCATCATTTTAAATGGATCTGTGTATGAGATCACCATCTGGCATATTTCATATTATGTAATATTATTAAATTTACCAAAAAAATTAAGCTAATATACATTCACCAGAATTTATCAAAATACAAGAAAAAGTTTGTCTCAGCTTCCTGTTAGCTCACACCCTAGCAACTGCATTTTTAAGTGAAAAACACTACACAGACTTTTTTATTGCATTTTTTTGAGGGTTTCTTTTTTTTTTTGGCCACTGTCACTGCCAAAAATGTCCTTTTTTTGGACCATTTTTTTTTGTTTTTAAACCTTTTTGAATCTTAAAAAAATACATCAGTCCTCAGGAACGCTTGGGTCGCCTGCCATCACGGTTTGTGAAGGACAAGGCCTAATTGACCTTTGACCTTGATATGTGACCTTTTTCCTCATAAACAAATGAGGGTTGCATGGAATCTGGTCCTATGAAACATCAATTTGTCAATGAGGGTCAATTTACGTGTTCAGCTCATTTACAACCTTAACTCACATGACCTTCACATTGGTACAGACCTTTCACCTTGGTATGTAACATTTGACAGCACAACCCAAATGAGGGGCCCTGTTGCCACCTGTGACCCAAGTTTGCGTTTAAATCATGGACATCTACACATGGTAGGGGCTGTGCACAGTTTGAATGGTTGCGAGGACACAAAAGGAAGTTGGTTTTGACATATACAATATGGCGGAAACAATGATACCACCTGCTGTGCACATTCCACACAGATGTTTATTTTGGACAAGTTGTATGCATGTTTCCGCCATATTGTATAGGTCAAAAACCAACTTCCTGCTGTTTCAATCGGAGAAGGCGACTTCTGACCCGCTTTCCATGGTAGAGTCAGTAGTTATTCCACTCACGTATGTGGATATTACAGGCAAATGTTAACCCTTTTAATGACAACCGACATCAACAACCAGACATCAAACATTGGACAAATCCCCTGTGATCTCCTGCCTTCGGCAGGCGACACAAAATTTGAATTTACCCTGCTGTGAGTGGAAAAGCTGAGACAAACATTTATGTTCTTGGCCGAAAACAACACAAACGTTCGACACATACAAAAATAAAATACAGAAAAAGTATATTTACCAAGGGGAAATTGATCAAAATACAAATCTAAAACAATAGAATTCTCACAGAAAAAATATAAATCAAAGAATGACATTAGATTTGAAATGAGTATGGCTTTTTTGTTACACTAAGAGTGCATTCGTGATCCTAGCACATTTGTTTTTTTGATTCACTGATGTGCTCAAGTTCAGTGATTTGTGATGTTGTATTTTGATTTTAATGGTGGAATTGATGTATCGTGCTGCCCAGTATGCCACTGGGTTGTTAATTTCTGTACGTTTTTGGATAGAAAATATTAAAATTACAATTTCTTGTAAAGTAGATCGAATTTGCACGTAAGATTAGGCTACTATATTGAGCCATGGTTCAGATTGGAGGGGGGGGGTTCAGGTACAGACAGTAATGAACTAAACTGTTCGATTTGTTCTCTTGCTTTTATCACTTGTAGGGCAAGTTAGGATACCTGTATTTACGGACATGCAAAAAATCTTATTTGGATTAATTTTTCAATTTATTGATTTAGCAAAATCACTGATAGGGCCTAAGCTGTTTGGATTCAGTTATATTTGGCATTTCATCACCATCCAAGTACTTCTTCCAACAGATTTCCACCGGCGTCTTAAAAAAGGAAAAACTATTAGGATCCACTGTTTGGAAATGCAATACAAAAAGATATCATGGGTTTTGGTCCTCAATGTATCTTGAAGTGGGGGAAGGGAGGGTATATACAAACTAGTAACCGTTACAGGTCTTCAATATAATCATTTGGTGTGTTTCTGTTCTTGAATACCTCGTGTCATAAGAATTTAAAAAGCACCATTCCAAGAGATCACAGTGCTGGAACTGCCAGGGCTCTTTTTATAAAGTCAATGTGAACTAGACCAAATATGAAAAAAGTGGACTCCTGGTCCTTAAAGAGAACATCATGAGGCATTTCCAGAAAGAGTGCCCCCGTTTTTGGTTTTTTTAAACCAGGGTTTTGATTTGGCATGCTTACCAATGTATAGATCACACCTGAATTGTATAAGCCAGTGTTGCCATCTTATATGTCAAGCGATATTTAGTCTTTTCTGTCGTGCACGACAGAAAACCACCCGCATGGTTTTCTATAGGATGATACAATAGCAAGCAAACTCAAAACAACGGTTGCGGTTTTCTTTTGTACTTGTTGTCCGGTAGTTATTGTAGACTTGTTGGTCTACAACCGATCCCGTGCAAATTTGAGAGAAGAGAAAATTTTTATCTTCAAAAAAAAATTAAGGATAGCAGAGGCAATAATGTGAAGGATAAAAATTTGGAAATTTATTATATCAGATTATAAATCAGAGATAAGTGTACAATTCCATTCAACTACTTTAATTTGGAAAAACTCCACCAAATAGTACAAAAATGAAAGTATTTAAGAAATCGATCATAGTCGCTTGCAAATGATATGCAAATGATTGCGACTTCCAAATGTAGTTAATTATGGGCCCATCGTCGGTCACGTTGTGACCCCCAAATGGTTGAGTTTTGATTTTCGAACAAATGATGTTT
>JAMKCH010012148.1:0-55292 GCA_023653785.1 Ophioderma brevispina | reverse complement strand
TGGGGGTCCTTTTGGGCCATTTTCAACTCATTCGGCTCTAGAATGTCTAATTATACCCTGGACTATAAAATCATAATCTGCCTCACTTCTTTTCTTAACGTCTATCCCACAACTGGATTTGTACATTATTATTTCGTCCTTTTTCATCATTCCATCCAAGTGTTTACTCGAATTCTACGTTCAATGTATTTCATTTTATACTTCCCTTAGCATCCATGTTTTCGATAATAATCACTCATCTGTCCCAACTAAAGTTTAGCCAAACACTTAATTTCTAGTCCAAATTGTATCCAAGCACAACGATTCTACATTTCTAATGAGCGAACTCCTTGCTATATTATACACCAAAATTGCTTAAGTGAATCAGTATTTATAGCAAGGAGCTTATTCCACTAATTTATATAATCTGGGGCAATGAACCTTAATACACCAGTAGTTTTCCTCCAGTGTACTAGAGTTGTAACTCTCAAAGTGTCAGTTAAATCAAAATGATTATTACTCTTTGTTTCGCATAGAATAGCATTAACATACACAAGGGTTAACCCCCTAATTTCTGTTGAGTTCATTATTCATCAGATTCTTCGTTTTTTAACATCAATTAAAAAGCACTATTATAACCTTTATTCTATTACCTCTGCTGCCCTTATTGACAATGCAGGATTTCTATTGGTCATTTCCTGCCGCATTATTCTGCATAATGGGCGCCAATGCAGTTTCCCTTATTAATGAAGCTGTTTTTGGTAATAGAAGAGAATACAGGGCTCATAATGTCCTCGGCCAGAACAACTTTCAAATAATGGGCTCGGCTGCGCCTCCTCGCCCCTTTATTTAGTTTTTCTGACCTCGAAGGACACATATTCGCTCATAAATGACACACTGCAACCCTTTATTTCTTAATTGAAATTCGAGTTTGGTGCAAACACAATTGACCGGTAAGGGAAACACCATTAATCTTAATATCTAAAATGATAAAACGACGTTGTTGCCTTTAAAGCTGTCTTCAATATGGCAATCCACCGTATGCTTAATTAGTATGGCACTCCTTTTCCGTTACTTATTCTAATTCTATGACCGTTTTCCGACTTTAACGGAAACCATTAAATCAGCTTTCCAGCACGCCCTTAGCGTGGTTTTATACATTTAAAGACAACCGGAAACAA
The DNA here is from genome assembly GCA_023653785.1 of Ophioderma brevispina. NCBI lineage: Eukaryota > Metazoa > Echinodermata > Ophiuroidea > Amphilepidida > Ophiodermatidae > Ophioderma > Ophioderma brevispina. The sequence goes on along the minus strand of JAMKCH010012148.1, from coordinate 54,132 downwards.
AATACACCCAGTATAATAGATCTTTTATTTGACAGACATAACAGCTATACATGTGCACTTATAATTTTTTTTACATAAGTTTTACTAAAACATACCACAGTTTAAGAAAATACAATAAAAAAATACAATGTACACAACAAACGTGCCGTCATGTCATCTATATCATGAATATTTAAAACATAATGTCCGTTTATTCTTAAGATAATTCATTTATTTAAGGGTCATATGAATGAATTACACCAGATTTACCACATGCCGAGTATTTACTTACCTGTATAATATTTTTATGTTTTACAGCATCGCTATCAACGTTCTTGGCTGTTTTGCTTTATTAACATATGAAATTTTTGCTATGACAGTTATTCATGCTATGACCGGTACCAGATTTTTTGTTAACAACAGGATTAACGGGGTGGTCATTTTAAAAAAATTTGTTGCTTTAGCAACTATTGCTAGTTTCATCTACGTAAATGTGATCAAGATGCATTATTATCTCTAATTCAATTCAATTTTAACTACGGTCTTCAATGTGACACCAGTTTTTTTTATACGACCGTATATATCTGAAAATTTCCCCCTTTGACGTGAAACTAATTTGCTTCATAACTATCGAACTACAACCTGCAAAAAGGGCAAACGATTCCTTTTTTTAATCCTGGACTGGTGACGACAACGTTGGCATACCTTTCGACTCGTTTTAAAAAAATTCCTTTTAATATTATGACCCCTGTATAAAAACTCCCCCCTTAAAATATATGTTCCAACTCCTTTGATGTTGGTAAACTTTACTTTTGATATGTTGTTCTTAAAGCTTTTCTCAATACAATTCTGGGAAAATGATTCTTTTGCAATGAGTTTAGTAATGCCATCATTTACTCTATTTTGACTGGCGTCCGGGTTTCTATAGGTTACTTTATTGTGAATTACAGGACTAAGTTAACCAATCTCATGCGTGTTTTCTAATAAAAATTATTATTGTAATTTACTTGATGACAGAAAACAAAATCTTAAACAACTTGGAAAATTCTTAACGATTTGCTTGGTAGGGATCGTACAAGCCTTTCCCCACTTATTCACAACCTTAACTGCTGGTGCAACTCTTACATCTGACCTTTAAAACTATTGCTGATGGGTTTAACAATTTTTTTTCCTTAATATTGGTCCTATGTTTAGCTAATGATATTTCCTCATATAATGTTTTCATTTAACCATTTTTTGAACAATATTCCGTCTCCCTCCTCTTAATTCCCTTTTTTCTTCTCCAACCGACCTTGCTGAGGTATTAATAGTGTGCTTCTCCTTAGAGCTGATGCAAGTCCCATGTTATGATGATATAAACCCTAATATTGTTAAAACTGGTGAGACATCCTAATCGCTTTTTCCCAGTGTTCCCAGTTTTAATTTGTCATTGCCCCTGGTAATCGTTCCTGATCACTCAAATAGCTAAGTAAGTCCCTATTACATCTGGGTGATTCTATTGGTAGTATAATTTAAATCGTCCTATTTCAGTTCCTTCCTGTTTTTTCGAAAATTTTTGAAACGTATTATTCATAAGACACTTTATAATTTTTCACACATCATGGTTTACTTCATTCAAGTCAATTTGGGTTGAGAAATAAATATTCTCGTATATGGCGGTATAGAGGCATATACATGATTGCAGCTCACCTTGATAAAGGTAACCACAATGGATATTCCTGGATCTTCCAAAGCATTTGATACGATCACTTATGACATTCTTTTAACTAAATTAACCCATATGGTGGGCCGGGGAAGTGCCGTTGGAACTGGTTTAGGAATTACCTCTATAGAAACAATATGTTAATTTTCAATAGAGAATCTGATGTTGGTACTTCAATGTGCTGTTTCCACACCAAGGATCCGTTTTGGGTTCCTCTTCTATTTATTATTTTTATTAATGAATTGCATTTTCGTCCACATTATTATCTTTTTTAGTTAATGCCGCTGATACCAACGCTATTATGTAAAATCATGATCTTGTTCAACTTATTAATTCTGTTAAAATGATTATCTAAGATATCCACCCTGGTTAAAGTAAATAAAATTATCCTCAATTTAACAAAACTAATTATATGATGTTTCAAGAATCGCCATAGTAATCGCTTATATAATAAATACCCTTTTTTATTATTGATGGCATTGAACTTTCGAAAGTATCCACAACTCAAATTCCTGGTGTTATCCGTTGATGAGTCATAACATGGCTAATCATAATTCACTTATTCGGTTGCTAATATTGTTTCAAAACTATAGTGGCATTTTTATTCGCTTAAAGCATAACTTCTGTAATACTTTATATTAATTCTCACTTTACAACACATTGGGTTTCCCCCCTCCCCTACCTATATTATTGTACTATTATTTGGGGCATATTCGAATATTGTAATTTAACAATATTTTAGTAAAACAGAAAGAATTGTAAGACTTTGTACATTCTTCTTGTCTTTGCGTGCTCACACCCCTCCTTTGTCTCTCAGTTAATACACTTAACATTTATGATTATTCATAAATTAATCAAGTATTTGTTTATGTAGAACTTTCTGTTAATAACCTTCCCCCTATTTGATATATTTTTGTTAAATACTGCTAACATGGTCATGCTACCCGATCCTCTCATATTGCCGACCCTGCGCGCTTTTTAATTATGACTTCGCAATGAATCCTATCCGTACACAAAAGGGTCCCTTACTCTGGAATTCCATTCCTGTCAATATCAAAAGCCTCTTCATGCAATATTTTCAAACGTAATTATAAAATTCTTTTTATCTTTATATCAATAATTTCATAATGTCACTACTATTTTGTTATATCTGTTGTTTTGCCATTGCCAATGATCCAACTATGTGTTTGCACCTCTCTTGTCGGTCCGCGTCATTCACTTATTGTCCTTGTCTTCTGTTTTTGTTTTGCGTCCTTTTTGAGACCCTGTCGCGATTTTACCAACCGTGCTGCTAGTTTTTGGTCTTTTTCCCTCATTTGTTTTAATTAATTTTTATATTATTTGAAAATTGCCTTTTGAATTTGGGGCTTGAAACGAATTCTCTAAACACGGCAGGGCCTCAATTATATTTCACTCCTTCATTAAGTCATCTTGAAGTTCAGTACTATAATATCGGGCGTCCTGCACTTTTAAAGAGCTTTGCTCTTTAGCAGGCGTCCTAACATCTGTAATGCTGTTTTTCATCTTTGTAAATCTTGATTTGATGGTGAATAAATGAACTGAACTGAACTGAATATATTTTTTACACACAAAAACCTTAGGCACCACTGCACAAACATATTGAACAAAGACTATTAATGTATCAACGGTTTAAAGCTAACAAACTTTCGCTTAATGGTATCCAAAACTAACTTATATCACTTTACAAAGAAAAACATGACACCGACCGCCAACAAAAATCATGATTGACACCACATCCTTCACCCCGTAGATCATACACAATTTCTAGGTGTAATAATTGCTCAAAATCTTTCCTGAAATATCACATTTAGTCAGGTAGACCTTCATGTGACCGTATACAGTTGAGTATATATACAATTTTTTTGGCTGAAATTATAGAATAGGGTGTGTAGAATAAGAAAAATTGCCGGGTGCCACCTGTCGGCATCCGTGGGCCTTTTGGAGAAATCCGGATATTATCCAATATATGATCCATGACAATTTGTATGCACTTGTAACATAAAGTCATACTTCAAATTCAAAATGGAAGCCCAAATCAAATAATTTAAAAAATATGCCCTATTACAGCAAATGCATGCGCCTAAAAATTAGACCTGAATACTTAGTTATGTTGTTGACACAATAAAAGTATTTCTGATACTTTTAAAATTGCGAACATGGCGTCAATCAATACGGCAGCCAAAAAAGTGAACATCTTCAAAAAAATACTGACAACAAATTATAAGTATTACAGCCGTCAACTCGAAATCAATGTGCCAATGGACAGGAGAAATGTACACTTGAATCCTTACAATGTAAACATACATTTCAATTTGTTTAAATGACGCCAAAATCGAAATAAAACCGATATGGTGCAAAGTTTTCAAAATACCATAGGAATTACATTTTTTTCACATATATTGACCTCAATTATAATTTGACACATTGTTATCATCGGGATTACCTTGGGATGCACTTGGTTATGATCATATAATAGGTACATTTCTAATTGTTTCCTTGACCACAATATTTATACTTGAAGGTTATATTTAGAAATTTGTGTCAAGGGTTTTTTGAAGATATTGCACGGTTTGGCGGCCATATTGATTGGCGTCATGTTACAACTTTAAAAGATCATAGATACATGTATTGTATCTAACAACATAATCTAAGTTACTATGTTATTTTGTATCGCAGGTATTGATGTTATAGGGCATATTTTACATTGATTAGATTTTGGCTTCCATTTGAATTTGAAGTATGACTTAAGGTTACAAGTGCATTACACTTGTTCATTTTGGATCATGTAGTATAGCTAGTAACTCCAAAGTTGATAATATAGGGTTGAATATATAATTATCATGTATGGCGACGCCATCTTGGATTTCTCAAAATGCCAAGGATGCCCAGGTGGCAACCGGCGCAAATTCTTATTCTAAACACCTAATCTATTCATTTTCAGCAAAAAAAAATTGTGTATATATCAACTTTACGGTCAGGGAATAATTTGGACCATATCCACCCGACTAATGTTCAAAATTACAAATCAATTCGAAGAACATCGGAATCCTTAGAAATTCGCAACACCCTTCCAAAACACATTTATTTTCACTTACAACACATTAATACTGCCGTACATATCTTACAGTAACATAGCTTGGGCAAGTACTGTCATAACACTGGATGACAACTATTGTCCATAGACTTCTCCAAATTCGAGTAATTGGACAATAGATTCAAAACTCCAAAACGAGCCATGCGCATCGTCAATAAAACCGAATACACATCTCACACTAACCAATGTTTCACAAGTTAAAAACACTTCAACATTTTTACTTAACCAAACTACAAACAGCAGTTTTCATGACGTACAGCTCCAACACCTTTCCAAACTCATTTTCAAAATATTTCGCAAACACAGTGAAAACTAGATCCAACACTAGAAATGCATGCAAATACATCACAACTAAACCCTCATCAAATCTAATTAATACCCAGTTAAATACAATGGCCCGAAAATATTGAATTCACTTAGGGACAGCATCATAAGCTCAAAAACACTAGTGCTTTTAAACTTAACCTAAAACCTAGAATTGAATTACTAATAATTCAAATTAGTTATATTTGTTATAAAACCTTCAACCTTTCAATTTCTAGTTGTTCACTCGTTATTTGCAATACCTTCGCATCCTTGCATTCATCATTTCTTGTTTGGCTCATATGATCAATATGTTCTTTCCCTCAGCTTGTTAACTATTGTCAATGTCCTCGTCTGTCTTGTCCTGTTTTGTTGTGTCTTGTCTTGTCTAATATTGTCCCGTCCTGTCTAGTAATCCAAATTAAAATGTAACTCTGTAAGTGAAAGGTGGGGCCATCGCTCAAAGTCCATCCGACTTATTATGACCTCTCCTTGCATTTTCTTTAATTCTTTAACTAAATTAGTTAAAAAACCACCATTTATCTCTTTATATTTCTGTAATGACTTTTTACATTATTAAATGTCTTTGACTAAATGAGATGTCTAATAACACTTTTGAATTTGAATTTGATAATAATAGTGTGAGGCCTATGTGGGTAGAAGTGGCCTCTGGTGTCCAGTTAATGTTAATTTTTTATGTATGTCCATAAATTATTCTACTGTGTTCCCCGTATCAAAACTTAATCTCGCCATTTTATTTGCTGACTTTTCAATCCAGGATGAGGGCAGTGATGCTTACATAGAGGTAAACTGTATATTGCTCATTTGGCTTTAAAAAACATGTCACAATTTTACTTCTCTTCAGTAACGACCTCAAAATGTAAGTTTTGCTCATAATCTACACTTTAACGTTGGCAACCAAAATGGCCATAGGAGAAGAAATCTAGTTAATTACCAGGGCGTGTTCACACGAGCATGACGAGTTTCCGGTTTTTTTTTTTTTTCGCCCATAAGCTTCGTCAATCAAATTAAATTTAACCCCAATATTTGAAATATAGATGGTTACAATTACATGGAGCTAGAGTAGTAGTAGTAGTAGTAGTAGTAGTAGTAGTAGTAGTATAGTAGTAGTAGTAGTATAGTAGTAGTAGTAGTAGTAGTATATTATATAATATAGTAGAAGTGCATAATAATTATGGTTGGTTTTAATTTTTTTGTTTAGTTCTGTCAATAAAAAACACCCAATTGGCTCGGATTGCTGCACTTGTCTGATTGTGATTCTGGTTTCCATGTCCACTTATCTCTCGAAAATGGGTGCTGCATATAATATAACCTTGGAGAGAACTGATCAGTACAAAACACCACCACAATGGTGCCCAATCGACGAAAGGGCTACAAACCCAAAGACCCATCCGATACCCATCAAGAAGCCAATCTAAATATAAACCAAAACAAAGTGAAAGGTTAAAGGCAATTAAACGTTTTCATAATTGTACTATCACTATACCACACATTTTGCAGCATGTCAAAGACTATCAAATCAGTCAGGACTATCGACAAAATAAGGATTATAAATATCACACGACAATGTTTTTTACTTAAAGGCTGACTCATAGATTTTGAAATATATATTTTTGTTTGTGTAATAATTGAAAATGGTCAACTGGAAATAAGATAGTCACCTAAAATGCCCAATTCTAAAGTTGAGATGAATCAGATTTTTCGTTTTCATGCAGTAAACACTTCTGTATGGAAACAGTGCTTAGGATATGTGTACCCAAACAAAAATTCCGGCGACACGAATTTTAGAAAAAGTTGTGATTTTGATATGAATGACTTCGATGTGAGGAATAGCTTATTTCACACGTGCTCAGTATATGGACAGCATTAATCTCCTAAGAAAATATTCTCAGTCAGCTTAATCCTCTTGCGCCGAATTGGACTGCACTGGCGGTGATCATCATACAAACCAAATCATGATAATAGACAGGTAGTCCAATATTGTTTGTTTGTACAATGGACCTCTTTCTGATAAATTATTTCTGATATTCCGGGCAGTATTCAAGGTTAATCAGTTGCCCAGATAGGAACTTGAGGTGGTACCACCTACGTTTGGTTTTTATAATAATAGCTACACAATTACCCCCACACAAACACAAATCACACAACTATTTTCAGAGGCTACCAATATTTTCTCTAAATTTCAGTTCAGTTCAGTTTTTTATTCACACCACAACTTCCGTGAATGTACAAATCATATAGAAAATAACGTATAATAATAAAAATAATCGAAATAATTGACTAGATCAAGTTCAGATTGACATATAATTAGGGCAATCTACTATCAATTATTATATTACCTGATTAAAAACATACTAGTAACTGTATTACAGTTGGGGGAAAACATTTAAGAATCGATTATGAATGGTGATATAACTTACTAGAAACGTTATAATAAGGGATGGAAGATGTCGTGGGAGAGGCCATTAGATCACCTGATCTGAAAGGTTGATCCCACCCAGTGGAGGAATTTTATAAAGCCAACTGGGACGAAGATAGGACAAGAACGGGACAAGAACAAGACAAGAAAGAAAAGGGACTAACAAAATACGACAAGATAAAGGGATCAAGAATGAATCTCATTGATGCAGGTATCATATTAAAGGGATAAGACATAAAAGTAAAGGTGGCGTTGATGTTGGGTATTATCGGCCGGTATGATTAAAACCGTATACGCAACGAATGGGGCCTAATATAGACTGATATGTAGGCCAAGAAAATATGACAGCGGATATGGTATATGCAGACATTGAAATTTGTGCATGCCTCAGCCGAGAGGAAATTAGTAAACAATATTTCAGAGACGCCCGAAATGCAATTCGAATGAATAAATCACGTGTTTTACGTAATTCATGCCTAATTACGCGGTCACAGCCTGACAAACAGCACAAGTCTTACGGTGCTATTAAAAAGACGGTTAAAGTTAGCACGTGAACTCTTTCTTGCGATTAAATTCTTGGAGTTGTCCAACGGTGATGAACGTGCTCCAATCTTTTATTGACATTTATCTCATTTTCCGGTCCAACACCATTCCGATTTTCGCCCTAAACATTTACAATAGACCTGACAAACCCGTAAAAATTCATTAGCGACTATTTTGCAGCCTTTTTGACCTGCCTGTGCCCGTATTTCTGTTGGAATACAATCGAAAGTTATAAATAACCAGCTCCTGTAACCCCCGACCATATTTAGCGCTAATGGGACAATCAAATTGAACGTTTTTTTTGTAATCTAACTTTATTCTGGGTAACCGCATCTGTTTGAAAATCCCAAACTTTTGGACAATAATTACGTAATGTGTAGTCAGAAACTTCTGGCACAATTTTAAATCAATTTTTAATATAAATGCTTTCTGCATGTTGACACTACTGTTGGCCATTGTTGTGAGTAAATAGCAAGTTATAAAACAAAAATAACAATTAGTTGAAGAGAAAAATAAAATAATTAGTATTTGAGAAGTTGGTCACGTTTATAGGGCGAGGCCTTAAAGAACTCGTCAAAATATAAACGATTTTTTATCAAGGGGCCGTACTTGTATCCGGCAACACTTGGTTATCGGGTGTATTGTGTTTCTCTTCGACAATCAGGTTCGTGCCTTTAGCTCTCGTCTGTTGTGGTGCTGGTTTGATTTCTTTTGTGTGTCATTGTGTCTTCGCCCTAGCATCTGATCGGTCCTATTTTCCGATCTTAAAAAGGATATTTTGATATATGTAAATTTACACTGCTCTTTGGTTTTCGTTAACCTATGTTGTTGCTTACCTCTACTGCAAACCCGTATACGATAGGAAGTCAACGAATGTTTCAATATAACCTAGACAGGTGATATTTTACGTTGTCAGTAACGAACCGAAGATGTAGCATGGACAGTGCCGGCATTGGGGACAATGTGAAGGAGTTTAACATCTGATCGTGTAATCGCATTATATAGCGTGAGGATCTGCTGCATGGTCGTTTGTACTGGCTACCTGGTGTCTCCCAAAAAAGGACACCCTCAAAAGACGCCCTACTAGTTCACGAAGAGAAAAATAAACCAACAATATTAATCACATCTGAAAAGTGCATTTCATTAGGTTTCGAAACCGAAAAAAGATCTTCCAATAGGATGCATATTGACCGAGTTATGCCGATTGAAAATGTGTATCAACTTTTCATTTTATCCACGGATTGTACTCTTCGAGTCTCTACACAATACACATTCTCCAAGCTTCATTCGTTTGTTCATGGTTCTTTTGTTTTTGCGACAAGGTCAGTTCCGATATTGAAAATTTAGTTCCAATTATTAGAAATTCCAAGATCTTGCCTCATTCTTCTTCACGACACTGCTCTGGCCCCTACTTGGGAGGTTGCTGCCTCTAACCAAATAAATGGATGCAGGGCTTGCGTTCTCTTCTCCAAATCCAATCGATTCAATCATGTCTGTCCGTAGGATGCTTGCAAAGGAGCGATTATTCGTGGAAGATCCCCAGATGTGACTCCGCTAGACTTCGCCTAGGGGAAACATTAAAAGGGAACCACCATCAAACTGACACAACTTCGCAATAGAATAACCGCTGCCTTTGAAGCATCCGACGGCAAGAATGATAAAAGTCAATTATTGAAATTGAAAAGAGAGCAGCAGCCTGCATCCGTCTGCGTGGTCTTAGAGGCAGCAAAGTGGGGGGGGGGGGGAGGGCAGCCAGTAAAGAGAAGAATTGAGGCAAGATCTTGGAATTCTCATAATTGAAACCACACCCTTTCAATATCAGAACTGGTCTTGTCACAAAAAACAAAAGAAACTAACGAAAGAATGTGTTTGGAGAAGGTGTATTGTCTAGACAGCTTCGGAAAGTAACAATCCGTGGAAACAATGAAAACGTGGTACAAATTTTCAATCGGCCAATAACCGGTTCACTAGGTGTTCATTTGGAAAGATCTTTTCGGTTTCGGAAAACATAATGAAAATGCACTTTTTCAGATGGTATTAATTTGTATGGTTTTCTCTTTGTCTTAGTGAAATTGAAGGCGCTTCGAGGGTTACTTTTTTTGGACACCCGGTAGTATCGATTGTTGTGGAAAAATGCATCGTCTTGTTCTGCACCGGGTAAACATTTCCGACATTTTCGTGTTGTTTAAAAACCATTCCTTCGGTCGTTCGTCCGTGCAAGTCCAAAATCACAGTCGAAGTCCGTCTCTTAACCAGCTGATAGTTTCACATCCAGGTTGATTCAGGCCTGGATTCCTCTTGGGGACTGGAGACCTCACAGTCATAATGATGGGCTAATGGTTATTGACTCTCCACAATCGCAGTTGGTGAAGTTCTACTCCGATCTTGTGGGAGGAATTCTTTGTACGACCAACGCCAGTTCGAGTCTGTTGAGGTTGACCTATGCTTTCCTATCAAGGTCAAAGCCTGGGCCTGCTAGATGGGCTGTCCACCAAACTGCTTTAGGTTCAAAGTCTAGAGGATGACCATTGCTAATACCATCTGTCATTGATACAAGATGATATCTACAAGTGTCGCCCAAAAGGCACCACTAAAAGTCTTCATTGCATCATTCAGACCGACATCAATCTTGTGTGAAAATGTACTAGTACATGGGAAATGTAATGGATGTTTTGGTTGTTTTTTTTTTTATATACTAATGTTGACACAATGTTTTTCCAATACAGAATTTTCATGGAGAATCTGAAAATTCATGGGTGTCATTTTTTAAAATGTGTTCTTGGGGGTTTTATAAGGGGGCAAAATTGTACAGGGGTAAACAAATAAAGTGTTTAAAGTGTTTTTTTATTTACAATTTATACCAGTATGTTCGGCTGCTCATAAGGTTTCTAAAAGGTATATTTTGCCATAATGACGACCCTATTGTTTTAGTAAATAGGCTCAAGAAAGTTCAAGGCATTTATTTATAGAATGGTACCGATTTTGTTGAAATGGTTTTAAATCGTTCATTGGGTCATACTAAATAAGGAAAATGTACATCGATTCTGTGTTATCAACTTTCAAATGAGGACTTTTAGAGATATGGAATGGTGTCTCTCATGACCCTGGGACCATGGTCATATTTGCCATATTAACAATATCAAAAATGTCATTGACAACGCGAGCTTGGGCTTCTGTAAAGTAAGACGAAACAATTTGGCACTGTTTTAGAACAAACGATGAATCTGACATTTACACCCGGTGACCTTGAACCTGTTTACCTTGTAACTCTTGCACTCTAACACTCAGGTAGGGCAAACTATACCTTTCTCTAATCCTGAAAGGTACTGAACATAAATTGTAATACTTTTAAAACACATTTTTGCCCCCTTTTTATAATATTTTGCCCCCGTAATAAACCAGTGTAATCGCTTGCCCCCCCTAGAATTACTATGCCAAGAACACATTTAAAAAAATGCACCCATGATTTTTGTTTTTTTTTTGAAAAATCCGCATACAATTTTGATTTAGACAACCTTGATTGCAAGATTGTATATGAAATTTTTTCCAAAAATACAGTTCCACATGTACTATACAATTACCACTGTGCCTCCATACTGGGTGTCAGCGTATTCAGGCATGGAGTCCGGCCATGGCAATTGATGTATATTAAGGTTCAAAAGATCACCCCATCCATTCCTGCGCGCCTTATGAGGAGGTTGACACGAGCCTGCGTCTTGTCCCAGCGACGGCCTTGGTGTGTTGATTTGAAGTAAGGCTGCTGTCCATTTCGACTCCAATGTATTCGTTGTTGGTCAAAATGCGACGTTTTTCTCATCTAGACTGATGTTAAGTTCTCTTTTTGCGTATCGATTTGCAAGGTGGAAAGACATAGCTGACGGTCTTGGGTTTTGCTGAGTTTTAAGTGACATCGATGGAAGAAATTGGCTTAAGTGATTACGTCTTTCTGCACCACTGTTTCTAAGGGACCTCAAAGGAATCAGTAGCTATTCCAAGTGCCCGTGTCGTCTGCGTAGGAGTACTGCGAGCAATCTTCCCCTTTGGCTATCTGAGACTTAGCTTTAAAGATCCTGGGTGCCAGGACAGAACCTTGTGGGACACCATCAATTTGCGCTTTCTATGCGTTGCCCATTTTAAATGTCTCCAGGACGAAAGATCTGTCTTGGATGAGCAGCATAAAGAACTTGACAAGCTTGTCATCAGGTAAGATTTTTGCGTAGCTTTGAGGTAGAGACCTTGGTGCCAGACTGTATCGTCCGCAGCTAGTTAGTCTATGAAGACTGCTCCAACTCTGCTTCTTCTGGAAGGCCTGTCGCGATATCATTGATATGTCTTGCTATCTGATCAGTTGTTGTTTTACCTCTTCGAAATCCAGCTTGATCCTTAATACTCGAGGATTTCTTACGCTATATATTTTTCTGGATTGACCTCGCCTAATCTAACTTAACTTGTGTGTGAGACGAGTGATTCTATTGGGCACAGCTACAGTCAAAGATGTGACATGGTGTTCCTTGGGAGTATGGGCTTATTAACGTACTTAGTTTGATCGGTAAGCATATGCATTCTAATTGCTTCTTGAGTGTTCTTGATTAGTCCAGTGGTGTCGGCCGATGTTCTTTCGTGGCGCATCGTGCGTGTAATTGGTATTGTTACAGTACTTCATACTTCATACTCAGCATGGGTGTCCCCGACTGTGTTTGTGTGCAAGTGTATTACATTTGTGATTTGTGTGAATTATCATCGCCGTCCATAATTTTCTGAGAACAAATGGCACGCGCACAGCGTCCTTTTGAATTGCGTATTGGATTCCCGGTGTCAAGAGTTTGCAACACATTTCCGGGTGTTACGCGGGTAGCCAGAATTTTGTTTTCAAGACTCATTGGTCAAAGTGAAATAGTGGTTTCGTTTAATATCTGCATGTGGTGAGCGATGTTATTTTATGACGCATTTGTGTGTGTAATTGGTTTTCGTTTTAGTATTTCATTCATACTCGCGGGGAATGCCTGAAGTGGGTTGTGTGTGCAAGTGTATCATTTTGGTGAGTTGTGTGAATTATAATCGCGTCATAATTTCTGAAACAAATGGCATGTCGCTCTTTTGAATTGCGTATTGGATTCCCGGTGTCCAGCGTTTGCACACACGTTCCGCCGGGTTTACGCAGCGAGCCAAATTTTTTTTTTCAGAATCACTGTGAGAGAAAAGTGTTTCGATGAGTATCAGTGTGAGCGATGTTTTTTTATGGCGCATTTGTGCGTGTATGTGGTGTTCGTTTCGATACTTCAGGCTCAGAGCGGGGGTGTCTGAGTGTGTTTGTGTGCAAGTGTTTATATGGGGGTGAGTTGTGGAATTAATATTCACCGTCCATAATTTCTGAATCAAATGGCACGCACGCGTCTGTTGTAGTCCGTATTGGGGATTCCGGTGTCCAAGAGCGTCACACCCTTCCAATCCGGGTTTACCGGCGCGTAGCCAGCATTTGTTTCATCAGAATCGCTTGACTAAGAGTATATTGTTTCAGATACGAATTTGGGACCAGTTTGGATGCTTTTGCGTGACGTCCAATTATTTATAATTTCGTTAATTAATTGTTGATAGATTTTGTTATGTTCATGCTATACAGTTACTGTGTGTGTCTCCTCTGCTCAACCAACCCACCACCAAACCACCTACCCCACCCCCCACCCCCCCCCCCGCTAACCCCCCCCCCCCCTTTTAAGGGTGGGGGCTCGTTTAGTAAAAGTATGTCCCTTCTTCAATTTTATGTATGTGTTGTAGTATTTAATGTTGTGTCCTGATGCATGCTGCAGTTAAGAGTTTTGCTTCTTCCGTGAAGTGTCTAGTGCCCCTTAGTTATGGGTATTTTGTGACGAGTCGTAGTTGCGTTGCTGGAAGTGAGTTTTATCTTCATCCTGTCGAGTTTTATCCATCAGTTTGTTATGCAAATACTTACCCAATTTTATGTCATACATCTGCTAAACAGGTTTCAGAAGGGCATTGTATTTTAAGTTTTTTGGAGTGACTTGTTTCATCATTATTTTTGGTGTATCGAAGGCTTGAGAAGTTGGCAATTTGTGCGTTTGGTTCTCTAAATGAATTCGTGCAGGCGATCCGTTCACATGCTTGGATTCTTTGGCGGTAAGGCTTGACGCTAACCCCCGCAGGCCGCACGCAAGTGCTGTAAGCCTGCTATAACTTATACGGGGATCCGTCTGCGCTCATAAAGTCCACGGAATGGTATTTAGCCTGCTTACTATGTTTTCATTTTGTAGACTTATGGACCCCCATCTTTTCACATTCAATTCTTCGGGGACCATGATTTAATTATTAAAGAACAATATACAGATGTTGAATCTTAAAAAGGAATTTTATTATGGGAATAACAGCCAATTTTTTTGAAAAATAAAGATTTTTGATGACGTCACGCGGCATTGATTGGTTATTATTTTGCTTCGGGGGACCCATTCAAGGTAAAAATGACTTACGTATCCCTATTTGGAAAAAAACAACCGATTTCGTCATTGTACGGTCGGTTTTTGAATCAGTAGGGAAAAGGTACATTTTGTACTGTTAAGACATATAAACGGTGTCTTTTGGAACAAAATAATACCTTTGGGCAGAGGGTCATCGTGTACAGACCTTGATTTAACATAGTCGGATTTATATATACGGTCGCCCCCGACGAGCAAACTGATACCCGATGCCTGACACGTAACCTGGTACCTGACACGTGACAAACACCAAACTATTTCATCTCGTTACCGTTTTAATAACTTACAATACGGCAAAGCAAGCAAGCATTCTGATCTCTGTTGTCACGGCGTAATCGATCAAGATGTGAGACTAACATGTGGTTTGCTTTAGTAAACAGAGAGGGTAGGAGCACGATCTGCTCGATTTGGGCCATTGGGATTTCCAAGGTAATTTGTGAAACTCTACAACAATGCATTTTACATATGGCAGTCCTCGGTCCCAGTGACATTAAAAAAAATCATCTCTTTTAAACTTTGTTCACAAGCTCCTTAGTAATAATCATGATAAATTAAGAAAAAATATTGTTTTCACAAAATTCCGTTTGTTTTTTTTTGTAATACATTTTTAACCCCGCTGCAAAAATAGTGTAATTTTTCCAATAACGGTCATTTAGATTGTAATATTCGTGACTTAAAGTTCACATCAATCATGCTTCTGTGAAATTACCTGTGCATAACTCAAATCACCAGAAACTTCCCGCTTGCAAAAGTAACTCTCTATCAAACATAATACCCTTGAACATACGCGCCATGGTTACAGAGCTATGCGCTCTTTAGCCATGCGCACCGATACACTCAGATATAAAAAAGCCCTCTTATAATTATTAACACCCAAAACATTTCAATCTGGGATCCAAATTATATTTTGACGTTCAGGTTTTAGTCTGTTTTTCCCCCATTATGGTTTTGGTTTGGTCTTGCCCTTTAGGGGTTGGTGTAAATTAGATCGTCATCGTTCTCTCAGAATTATATTCCATTGTTTTGTAGGTAATTGTGTAACGGTTTTTGTATGGCACTGTCGTGTTTTGGGATTTTCCTGAAGTAAGTGGTCGCGTGGTCGGTGGTTTCATATCAATGTATGCGCAATTCAAATCATAAATAAGGTCAAGGTGTTTTCGTTAAAACTTACGGACGCGTCTGATTTGGCTTAGTGGCGCAAGCCGACGTGCATGTGGAGTTAACTATGGTGTTAAGTAATAATTTGCTCAAATGCTGATTCCATGGCTGTTAGGGTAATTACTTGTATGATGGGAAGAGTTCCAATGTACCCCCTTCAACATGTACAGGAAACAAAGTATTTTTTATTTACGCCTCACTAATGACTCCCCTAACCCTAAAGCCAAAAATAAAAAAGACTTGTACATGTAGAAACTTCAAAGGGGCTTTACATATGGAACTCTGCCGTTATGGGTAAACATTTAGTAATGTGCATATGTTTTGTGTTTACTATTTTTTAATGTCGTCCAGTCTTAATACCAGTATATTTTGTTTGTAAAGCGACTCATTTTGGTTAATCCTCTGGCATTTTAATCCTCTATGAATTTGGGACTTCTTCTTTCTGGCAACTCCTTCTTAATGCCTGCGTACGAGTCATTTTCTAATGTTGGCATAGATTGCGGCTTGCTAATAAGTGGCTGCTTGTATGTAATTATACTTTACGTGGGTTAGTTAAAGTCTAGCTTGGGCCTTTCTGAGCCTCTTACAATTGGAAGTATACTGGGTTGACGCAATGCGGGAGACTTGTCCTAAAATTGTATTCATTTATAGAAAGATGGAAGGCTCTCTCTTTATTCTCCACGTTTATCTATGTTCATCTAAAAACAGTGAACAAGCTATAGTATTTTACGCTTGAATGTTGTGCTGAAAGGGTTGTTTGACACGATGAGCGTATTAATAACTAGCTCCTCACTTTTTTGTTTAAGATTGGCGGCATGGTTGTAATATTGTAAGAGTATATTATAATACATAAAAAAATAGTGGTATTAGTTATGCAGTCGTAAAGTGATATTGTCCGCAGTTCCCCCCAGTTTTGTAGTAATTTGTTTTCTTTATTCAATTCAGTGGTGTATTATATGCAAAGTCAAGATATTTGTCAGATCTGATGGCTGATCTGTGTTTTGGTTTATTTTTAACTTTGCGCGGAACTGTTAACGGCCCATTTGAGGTTGAGGACGGACTCGTGTGGCTAACCCCGGGTGCTGCATTTGAACTACTTTGGAAGCGTATATTGGCTATCAGCCATAATCAGTCGGGGAAAGCAAGATTCCTGCAACTGGGCCTACTCTCCATTTACGCTTAATGCTAGTTTCAAAACCTCCTGCGATGTTAGTGGACACTATTGCCCAGCTAGCAGAGTTGTTTATGCGTATTGGTAGCAGTCAGCTCCGCAAATCTAAGAGGAGGAAATAATGTACTATAATTGGTTGTTTAAAATCGACTCAGATGACAAGGGACAGGTTTCCTTGAGAAAAGAATATTTAGGACTTTGGACTCAAAGTATCGAGTAAAGGAGCTCTATCCTGTGTTCAGTCTGCCTTGCATGGTCCGTTGTTTTCCAGCATCCTTGGCCAGGCTAGGACACTTGTGTATGTGGGGCTGTTTAGCAAATGTAAGGGTAAGTCTTGACACGCTTGCTTGACCACTCCTGCAACAGTTTCAAAGCCCCCTGAACATCCCTCCAGCATAGCGCCGTGTGATTTTTGCATAAGACACTAACGATTTCCATCATTGCATTGTCACTCCTTATGGGAATGTGAGTCGTCTAGCTTATATCAACATGTTTTATACACTGCTTGGAGATATGCATGGCTTTGGCAATCGTATTAACTTACTAATATATGCGAGTAGGGACCTTGGGACCCCACCCGAAAACCACAATGTGCCATCGTAGTTCGGCATCTGTTCCTTCTTCTGCAAATCTCAAATTGTGGGGTTCTTCAATAATGTTAGTATCTTGCCATATTGGTGTGCCGTGCCAGCTTTATACGTAATAATCCATTGTCGAGCAAATCAACGACCTTGGCAGGCCATCTCAATAACCCCCAACGGGAGTCATCTGGGAGTAATGATCCTCCTTTTCAAGCTTCAGTTATAATCACAAAACTCTGTGACTCCAATCTTAATTTTTGCATGCGTTCAAAATTGTGTTAGTTGACTCGTTCTTGATATGTTTGTTGTGTCAAGATACGCCAATGTTGTTTTTAGCCTCATTTTTTTATATTGAGATATTTACTGTGTGATTCCACTTAATGCACATGGTTTCGTGTACCGAGATGGCTTCGCTCGACGATCAAAAAATTTTTAATCAGTCGAAGACAAGCTTTAACTTGTAAATTATTTAAAAGAGAATTATCGTAGATTTACGTGTGGCTAAAATTTGGGTGAAAATTTCGTCCAATGGTTTCATGGCAACAAAAATCTTCCAATTGATGAAATTTGGCTGAATTCCTTCCAGATGGCGCCATGATTCTACATGTTTTGCCGGTGCTCGACAACAATAGTCATCATCAGAAAATCAAGTGTATGAAAGCCATTGAGTAGGACCTCTCGGTAGTACAGTGTTTCCACCTATTTGTCCTAAATTATTGATCTTATGTTTACTATAATTGACCTACGAGCAGAACCTCGGGGTATGTTGGTGTGGGTTGAAAAATCACCAGTTAACATGTTTTAGTATTTTCATCTAAGGGTAGCCCTCGGGGAACGTGATACCCACTGGTGTTGACAAATGTATTATGATTGTGTCATCCTTATTAGAAACCTCATGTTGGGTTAGGTTAGGGTTGAGGCCACCGAGTTAATCGAGAATCCATGTGGTACATGTACAATTATCTTCCTAGGCTTTAGAAATTTCAGTATTGCTTTGAAATGCATTCCGTTTTGTTATTCGGCATCTTGTATTAAATCAATATCAGATCGATCGGCGTAGGCACAAACAAAAAAGCACCCACTTGTGTAGGTCTCCTTTATTGATAGGGATTTTTAAAATTTTGTTGTCATATATTGGCTGACTTTGATGATTTTGATTTGGTCAAGGGGAATTCCATAGCTAGGACTCGAGTTTTTATTTATTATTCAGTTCTTTTCAAAGTAGGTTTAATTGGAATAAAATTGTTTTCTAGTGTTATAGTTTTATGAGAATCTTATTTTATTGACAAAAAATACATAATTTTGGACGTGTATTATGACAAGCGATACTAGTCCATGAGCCAGTTTCTGTACGGCATAAATTCGACTTTGGTTGAACAAAAACCCCACCTGGTTGATGAATTTCCATATGTTACCTTGAAGGGGGTATCCTCCTGGCGAGGATTAGGTATGTTTCGCCCGAAATGTTGCACATTAGCGCGTACTGATGCCTGTTTCAAAATGCCACCATTGTTTCATGAAAAAAACCTGCTATTATTTTTCATTATATAACGTTATCCAGGACTAAAACGAAATAAAGTTTTTACAATTCCCGAAGTAGGCTTAAAGATTAGTGTCCAATTATGCCGCCGGAAGGAGCGTTTTTTGTTAAAGTAACTAAAAATTGCCAAATTGTGGGATAAGAATGCCAGTATATTTTAAGAGCACCAAAAAGAGAATTAATGACATGTGTATATTGCGGATATGATCATAACTCATGATTGCGGGGGTTATACCACATGGACGTCACTGAGCAGTCCTTAAATACAGTCCACACCATTGTATTGTGATTTTATTGTATCAGGTTGATATGACACTGTTGTCTTCCATGAACTATTATAGGTCAGTATAAACTACGTTATATAACCACCTATAGTAACAGCCTCTCTCTTGCAAGTCAATACCCCCACTTTAAAAATTTTTTTTAACATCTTGGAAATGATTTAGGGTCAGTATTAGAAATGTTGTTTAATAACATTAAACGATTTAACGAACCCTAGAACGAATATAGTTCACCGACATCTTTAAAAGCAAGCCATACGTCAAATATAAATGCCAAAATATTTTTGGAGCTCCCAAAATATCATCCATGTTTCTTATTTTCAACATTTGCCATTTTAACACTAAAGCGGCACTGGCACATTTGCACAAAATATGAAATTTTCTTCAATTGGCTCTCAAAGTGATAGTCTCGGCCATTGGATGAACAGAGATATATTTTACACATAAAAATAACATACCCATCAAAATAGATATCCAGGTAATTTTTGTAGGCTAACTTTTAAGTTTTTCCATAACTTATTCGACAAATGTGTATATTAACATATAAAAAATCAAAAAATTAAAACCTTATTAAAACCACAAAGGGTTATAGACCGTGAACAGTGTGCATAGCGTGGGTACATGCATACGGGCGGCTTTGTTCTTGTGTTAAGCCATTTCGTCGTCTGCTGAATTCGCGTCGCCGGCGACGTTAAATTACAAAATTCGTTCCGTTTACCCACAAAGAAGCTGATTTGGTCTTAATCATTTCGGGTGAGGGGTTTGTATATAAAAGCTTGACAACATGCAAAAATATCGATTTTGAAAATCTTGAGGGTGCACTTTTTCAAATGTGCCAGTGTCTCTCTTTAAGTGACGCCAGGGGTTTTCACTCCCGTTGGTGCCCAAGGGGGGATTCCATGGGGGGGGACCCCCCACTAAGGAAACCACTTTCCCGAGAGAATTTTTGACAAAATGTTATACCACATGTGAAGGTCATAAAACACCCCAAATCAGCAATCAAAATAAAATGTGTTTATTTTGGCTGCAAATTAGGGGCAAAACTTGTTGTTCAAAACACGCGAAAATTGGGAAAAAAGACGGAAAATTCAATGAGCCCTTGCGCTTACATCAACATTTTAAAAACTTAGTTTTTATGTTGATATCCTATTTAGAAGATTCCCAAATTACATATATTTAACAAACACAAAACATCATTTTTAGGGAATCCGGTATTTTTTTACGGTTTTGAAAAATACCACGTCTTTTCTCCCATAGAGTTTGTACAAGTAAAATCGGTTTGGCAACGTCCTTGATGAATTGTTGTTGTTCAGCCCTAAAGGGTTAACTAATTTTTAATTTTACTAATAACTGTTTACTTACATGTAGTGGAACTTATATCAGCAAAACAAAAATGCTTTGGTTCTCGGTTATCTTATTCTGATTTTTAAAAATTCCTCACTGACTTCCGTTAGTGCCCAAGGGGGGGGGGGTTCCATGGGACCCCACACCGGCCCCACAATATAATTTGAAGTATACTTAATTATACAAGTGCATACACTTTGTTCATTGGATCCTATAGATCTCTTAACTCAATCGTTGATAATCATAGGGTTGAAAGCGATAATTATCATTTATGGCGACGGCCAATCTTGATTTCTCAAAATGCAAGGATGCCCAGGTGTCACCCGGCAGATTCTAATATTCTACACAACCCTCAACTATCTTTTAGCAAAAACATTGTTGTCCATGCTCAACTGTACGGTCACATGCACGTTCTCTCTGACTGAATAATACATGTGAAAATAAATTAATTTATAGTTATAGTAGGGTAACCTTCTTTTGGAAGATTTTTCATCTGGCGTTTGGGGATGATTTCCAAAAGTAAAATTATTATACCTTCAATCGGAATGTTATTTTTTTTTGGTCGTAATATATATCATAATATGCCAAAAAAGAAAAAAACAAACTTATTTCCAACACCAATTTGGTTCGTCTGTTTGGCAGACTCGTGACGATATCCATCGTGTTATAATTCACTATTCCCCTCTTTGCAAGGACTTTCGTTTCCACAATTCGTCTTATGAAACCAGGTTTAAAATAATTGATCTCATAAACATTCTCAATATTTGTATTTGTTTGTCCGTTTTCTTTTTTTTTTCAATGTAGAAATTTTGGTACAGTCGTTTGTGATGAATTCACATTTTACGTTGTAGCGAGGAGTGGCATGAGTGAAATCATGTTTGGCCCTGGAAATCACACATACTAGGCGATCTAACCCATCACCATAATCACACCCAGAGCCAATGAAACTTCGTTGCATTATGACAGACAACATTATATATTTTCATCACCTGGTATTGTAAAGTCATCTTTAAATGACCGTTGTATTAATACCATATTCTTTATTCCCCCCTACGAGTTTCTTTTACTAAACGCACAGCGCGCAACATCCCGCTGGGGTTTTTTTTTGTTATGACGCCCATTGGGTTCAAATAGAGTCTCTTCAACAGACTTTAGTAGGCTCTGTGGAAAATTGAATCCGGTTTAATAACTAATGATTTAAAACAAAATACGAGACTCGTTAGACGTTTTTCAATTATAACGTTTCAGGTGGTATAAAAGGAACCATTTTTGACAAAAAAATCCTACACGGTCCTCGATTTTTCTTGGGAAATTCGCACTAATGTCCGTGTTTTCAAAATGGCATAGTGCGTGAACTGATGCTGGTGTAATCCATGCACAGGGGGTATGTTGTTGGCTGCTGTTACTGAAAGTAAATAAAAGTTAAACGTATTGTAATTCCCAAAAAAATACCCCCATGAATCAATGACATTTCTTTGCATAACTTCACTTAGAAATAGTTGTTTATAACGTTTGAGAGAGCATTACTTAGACTCTGCCATTAAAGTTGTTGCTTTTAAAAAAAATGGTATCGACACACCTCCTCTTTTCCAAAATGACGTTTCAGAAAAGAGGGGCAACGTGTGGCAGTATTATGTTATATGAAGTCAACTAGTATGATTTACAACACGATTTAATTCCTTATGCGTCCTGAATAAATAAGCTTTAAAACCTTAATGCATAGCAACAAATAACAACGTGGCACTTCGCGTATTCAATGGTGTAAATCAATAAAATTATCAATTTACATCAACGATTCCATTTCCGTGCTGTGTATTCATTGTCGGCTGAAGAAATAGCTTTAAACATTAAACCATAGGCACACAAATAACACCAGACAACTTGCACCACCAACAAACATGAGATGTAAGCTTTACTTTCATCAGTATCAGGTAGTCATTTTCTTTACATATTGCATTCCAATACATGATAACGCAATGCAGCGTGATAGGTATACATATGTATTTTAAGAGACATTGCATAATAGCCCGCCCCCTAACAAAAAAAAATACAGCAAGTAAACATTGCAAATCCTCCTAGTTAGCCAGTAGGCCGAACACGTGGCAACATGTTAGTTGTGTAGATGACGTTTGACCTGAATAAAGAGACTCTCTCAGGACCCCCCAAACAAATTAACACCACGTGGCTTGATCTTGAAATCTGACTTCACATGAGAGCTAAAACTACTGCCAAATAAGGGTATTACCCTCATATGATGAGTAAAATTTTAAACCAAGTAAACAGTAAACATCTTTTTATGATTTACCTAATTGGATTAACATTTTACTCGACGTATGAGAGTGTTTTGTCATTTTGGTGGCATTCTCTGACTATTTTAGTCAAAAGCTGTTAAAGCATAAACTGTGCTTAACTAACACTGATCCAGAAACTCCTGGTTAAATGTGTGTAGCGTGTCGTTTAGGTAACCACTGCATTAGCGCACTGGCCATTTTCACGAACAAAAAAAAAAAAAAAAAAAATAAAAATCATAAATTTTGCTCGCAATGAT
This sequence comes from Ophioderma brevispina, assembly GCA_023653785.1. Lineage (NCBI taxonomy): Eukaryota > Metazoa > Echinodermata > Ophiuroidea > Amphilepidida > Ophiodermatidae > Ophioderma > Ophioderma brevispina. The sequence continues at coordinate 30,939 of JAMKCH010012148.1, read as the reverse complement.
AGTCTAGACCATTGGCGAATACAGATATAGTTGCACATAAAAAGCACCTACCCACACAGGTAGGACATTAATAAGAGCCTAACCACATCCCGGAAATCTTAGGCTAACGTTTAGTTGCCGTTTAAACTTTAATAATCACAAATATGTCTAGTGCATGAAAATCGTACACTCTTACTCGAAGTTGTCTCAAAGAATGTGAAAAGGTAAATCGAAATGCGTTTTTTTTTTTTCTAAAAAATTTTAAACAAAATTTTAAAGGTCACGAAAAGGTAATCAGGGGTCAAATATTTAAAAAACATTAAAAGCAATGTGGCGGGATCTTCTAAACAAACACTGTTTGGCCCAACCACTTAATATCTCCCTGTATTTCAACTCAACGTCGCCGGTATGGCTGCCGTAGTCTGGAAAACAGAACTGACGGTCTGTGATTATTTCTTTTTGTAAGGAATTTTGACTCCTTGCTTTGTACCACTTTGTTACCACACTATAATATGGAGAATGAAAGGCAAGAAGAATCGTACCGGGTTTTAAGTAAAGTAAGGAAACGGAGAGCTACTTGAGTTGCTAAAGCCCATGTATGTTTTAAGATAATACAGGGCCCAGTAAATGTTTACTCAACCTCAATTTACAGTATTTTTACTGGCACCATACTTCCATGCCACAACTTGCCGTAAAAACTACATTATCCTGTAAAAATGAATTTCATCAAAACACTTAAAAACAATCTAAATTTGGGAAAAGAGGTTATAATACGCTACTTTATAGGCCCTTTCCCACAATACACCAATTTTAGACAGTGCATTTTACTGTAGGTTTACAGTTTTTTTGTAAGGATATATTACACAAGCGGCACACTATGCAGCAAGTTTAAATGGAATCCAGTAAAAGCGTAATTTTTACCGGATTTAGAGAGTTGCAGAATTTTTCCAAGGAATTTTTCCTGTAAAGAATTACATTCTTTTCTGTAAAGTTTGTTTCTACTTTAATTGAAAATTCTATTAGGGATAAAAATGTTGATATTCTTAAAAATTCGAACAAGCGCTCCACTTTTAAATTTGTCATAATAGGCTTGAAGAATTCGACGTACAATTTCCTGTATTTTGCTTATTTCCAAATGCTATGCAGAAATTATAAAATAAAATGAGCACCCTAGCTACCCCACAATATTTCATTCATTTCCAAGGTACAGAAAAGTACTTAAAAATTACCCTGGCGGCTAAACTTTAGAATAGCCTACCACATTTCCCCGCGGACAGCCAAACCTTTTTAAAAAAAAACACTTTTTTGCCCAACCACTGTAAATATATCCATGTATGTCAACTCAACGTCGCCGGTAATTGCGGCCGTAGTTGGAAAACAGGAATCACAGGCTGGATTAGTTCTTTGTATAGGCTTTGACTCATGTTTGTCCATTTGTGACCCACCACTTATAATGAGGAGATGAAGCAAGAAGATCGTACGGTGTTTAGGGTTTTTAAGTTAAAGTAGGAAAAGGGGAGCTACTGAGTTTGCTAATACCTGTAGAAGGTTATAGTAAACTAGGGAACGAACCGTTAAGAAAAATCAATTACAGTTATTTACGGCACCATAATTTGCAAACAACTTGCCCGTAACGTAAAAAACTACATTTATTACTGAAAACATGAATTAAATCAAAACACTTATCTTCAAAACATTTAAATTTGGGAGGAAATGTAGAGGTTAAATGAATACGCTAATAGTTAGCCGTCCACAAATACCAATTTTTACAGTGCATTTAACTATGTTTGACAGTTTTGTTGTAAGATATGTACATCAAGCTGAGACAATATGCAGCAAGTTTAAATGGAATCCAGTAAAGCTGTTGATTTTACGGGGATTAGTTGGCAGTAATTTGTCCAAGGGAATTCCTGTCCGATTTACAACTTTCTGTAAAATTTTTTCTACTTGAAATGATAACTGAAAATTCATATTAGTGCATAAAACGGTGAATTATTTAAAATTCGAACAAGCGCCGTTCACTTTTACATTTGGTATAAAAGGCTTGAAGAATTCGACACGTAAAATTTAAAGTATTTTGCTTAATTTTCCAAATGCATATCGATTTCAACATACACTCAATGATAACAAAGAGTGAGGGAGTACAGTACGGTCATTAACCTGGCGGCTACAACTTTAGAATACCCTACCAATCCGACGGCGGAAGCCAAACCGTTTAAAAAACCCAGGCAAACGGCGACGCGCGAAGCCAACCGCTTTTAAAATAACCAAGCAAAGGCCGGTCGTCAAAGCGCAATGCTTACGAGTTGTACCTTGTCGAATAAGACACAATTAATAGTTATTTCAATCTTACTATGCAACATGCTAAGAAACCTGAACATTTAATGAGTTTTAAATTTAGTTGTTTGTACGATTTGGCATTCCCGTTGTTTTTTCTTAAAAAAGGTGTTTTAAACAAAAACGTTCGAGTTTTATTTAGATGAGCGTGATTTTTCTAATTAGTTAGCTTGATTTGTAATTTCGCTTTGATTCTACGATTTGGCTTGAATGTTGGCCTTGTCCGATATTTTTGGCTAATTTGTTCCTTTTCCTGTTGTTTTTAAAAAGTTGGGAGTTTAAGTTTAACCATTGAAGTTCGGTTTTAATTTAGATTGAGATTGTTGTACTATTTGAGTCTTGATTTTTAAATATTGGGCTATTTGGCATTGTCCCGTTGTTTTTTTTAAATAAAAATGGAGATTGTTGTTATGAGAATATCATCGAGTGTGATGAAGGCTCAGTGTTTTTACAAGGGCAACGGGCGACAGCGGCGACGCACCAAGGTGGACAAGCGGCAACACCCAGAATTCAGGAGTTTACTTTTTTTGGTTCTTGTGTTGTTTTCACGGACGCATGGGGGAAATGTTAAATTTAAATAGATGTTGATTTGTCCGATTTTGGCTAATTTTGGCCTTTCTTTTCTCGTTTTTTCAATAAATTAGGGTTGTACCATTTTTGAGGCTAGATTTTGTACAATGATTTTGGCCTTTTCCCGTTGTTTTTTTTAAATAAAGTTTGGGATTGTTGTTATATTGGCGTATACATCGAAGTGAAGTATATGGTTTTACACGGGCAACGTCGACAGCGGTCCGACAGCGGCCAACACCCCAGAACTCAAGGAGTTTTACATTTTTTGGTTCTGGTGCTCCTTGCATCAAGGGGACCCTTGGGGGAAATAGTTTTAAATATAAATAGATTGTTGATTTTTACGATTTGGCTAATTTTGGCCTTTTGTCTCGTTTTTTTCAATATAATAAATTGGGGTTTGTTACAATTTTGAGTAGATTGTGTTACACTATTAGGCCCTTTCCCGTTGTTTTTTTTTTTAAAAAAGTTGGGATTGTGTATGGCGATTTATTACATCGGGAGTGTGAAGCTATATGGTTTTACACGGGCTACGGCGACAGCGGGCGACAGCTTGGCAACACCCCAAGAACTCAGGAGTTACATTTTTGGTTGTGTGCTTGCTTATCAAGGGTCCCTGGGTGAAATAGTTTAAAATTTTGAATTGATATCTGGTGATTTTTCGATTTACTAATTGGCCTCTTTTTCTCGTTTTTCAATAATAAAAATTGGTTGTGTTACAATTTCGCTAGTGTGTTACACTATTTGGATATTTGGGCTCTTTCCCGTTGTTTTATATAAAAGTTGAGATTTTTTTTATGGAGAATACGTCGAGATTGAAACATGGTTTTACACGTGCAACGGAGAGACCAGCGGCGACACCACAGAACTTCAGGAGTTTAACGGTTTTTTTCCTTTTCGGGTCATGTGGCTGCGTATCAAAATGGGCATGGGGAAAAATAGTTAAGGTTAAATTTAGATTGTTGATTTTTACGCTTTTGATGTTGGTTAATTTTGGCATTTCCCGTTGTTTTTTTTTCAATAAAGTGTGTTTTGTTTAACCCACACTGTTAGAAAATGTTCCGTAAATTTACGGAAATTCTGCTGCCAGAAAAATTTCCGGGACTTTTTAGGGTAAATTTACGAGTGTTTGTCAAGTACGGAACGTTGCAGGATTTTACAGAAATTTGTTCTCATAGTATGGACAAAAAGGTGGAGTTAACAGAATTTTCCGTAATGTAAAATAAGGAACGAAAAAAACGTCCGGAAATTTTGCTGCAAAAAATTAAAACCATCTAATTTTTCTCTTAAATATTTCATTTTAAATTAAAATTTTGTATGTTTTATTTTTTTGTTTTCTAAAAACGATTTTCAGCAAAGTACGGAAAATCTGTTTTCTTAATTACGGAAGGAAATTTCTAACAGTGCATGAACGTTCGAGTTTTTTAACTCAGATTGAGTTTGATTTTGTACTTATTCGGTAAATTCTGGCTTTTCTCGGGTTTGTTTATTTAAAAAAAAAGAATGGGATTTTTTTACATTTGACTTGACGTTAGTATGAACAATCGCATTTCTTTGACGAGTGTGAAGTGTGGACTGTTGCCTGTGCAACGGCGACACCGGCGACAGAGCAAGACTGCCAGATGTTTGTAATCATTGCTGCAGTGTTGTACCAACAATGACGAAGATGTGGGTTGGTTACTCCTGCAAGCGGCGACAGCTCAAAGCTAAGAGTATTTAAATACGTGGGCATGGGACCTTTTACTAGGCATCGTATTTTGGGTCCTTAAATGTAATCCTTCAGACCAAGGTGCCGGGTAAAATAGAATCTTGCGAGATTGTCTATAGTAAATTTTAAGTCATGTTTCAAGTTAATCACGAAGAAAGGCAAAGTTCGGCGACCATTTTAAAATCACGATAGGAAATTAATTTTCAAAGTAACCACGCCGCCGCTTTTCATGTTGTTTGGTCGCTATCTATAAACTTCGGTACTGGAAACAAGGAGTGAAAAATGAATCATTCTAATTTTCAATCCCACCAATTGTTTCCCCCAAATAAATGGTTTCCAAACAGTACCGAGGAATCGCGTTATATTTCAAGGGTTTCGGAACGAAAATACGGGTGTGGATTGTTTTTAAAGATTTTATCCTCTAACACACTAAGGAACACAAACTTTATCATTAACTGTGTTCTATAACAGCCAATAACGAACACAAAAACTTAATAATTAACAACTTCTAATATATTTTAATCATTTTATCCTCTAACGCAAGAGTAAAACTAACAAAACCTCTATCATTTAAACAATCTAATAATTTTAATCATGTATTTTCTACACAATAAACGACAACAAACTTTTCTTATTCATTTGACATTTCTAAACATAAATCAATCATTAGTCCTGTTGTTTTAATCATCTTAACCGCCAATGACCGAAAAATAAAACATTTTACATTTAACATGTTTTCTAAATAACATATTTTCAACAAAACAAGGTGTGATGATTGGCCCGGATTTAGTATAATATATATATATATATATTATATATATACTATATATATAGTATAGTATCTTATGATCTATTAATATAATATCTCTCACTCATAACTTCAAACTAAACCATCTTTCAGACTAACCCACCTTAAGATTCACAGGGTACATGAGAAAAAGGCTTTCTTTTGATGCAAAAATTTTGATCTCAATTTTGATAACTTCCGGTTGAAAATCGTGGGTTTGGGAAGAGGCGTTTAAAACAAGCAAGGTGAAGTTGAATCGTTCTTAACCCGCAATTAAAATGCCCGCATTGAAAACGTTTTCTACTCGCCATCGCACTGAATGTTTTTAAAAAACTAAAAGGTGGAGATTGTGTTCGTTTCTTTAAAACGCAATTTTACAGTTTGTTTACACTCTCTGCAAAGACTTCATGTTTTCTGGCAATTGAAATGCTGTGAGAAAAACAATTACTCATAAATACTGATCATTACAAAGACTCACTATATCCGTCTTTTAAACAAAGATTCAATTTATGATCCTTCTAAGTGAACCATATTAAACCTGTCCAAAACAGCCAAGGAGTGTGTGATGAAGTTGAATCGTTCTTACCCGCAATGAAAATGTCCGAACCCGCTAATGAAAATGTTTTCGAAGCCTAATTGTACTCGCATCCGCACTGGCGTGTTTTCTAAAAAACCAAGAAGGGTGAAAGTAGGTGGTACTTAAAGATATCCTATGACATAAAGTAAACCATGGAACACACCTGCAATAATTATAACAGTTTTTATTTTAAACGCGGTGAGGCATGTTGGTCTAAACATAAAGCAAGGGTGACCAGCATTTACAATATTTTAAACATTAAATAACTCGCATCATCGCAATTATGATCCTTTACAAACTCCATTATATCCTCTTAGAAAACAACGATTTCAAGTAATGATCCTTTAAAGTTGAACCAGCTTAAGTAACCGTGTTTCCTAAACAAGCAAGGATGAAGTGAATCGTTCTCTTCAACCGGCGCGCAATTTTTTAAAATGTCAGCAATGAAAAGGTTTCTAAACAGAGGTTTCCTCGCTCGCAATTTGACATGTTTCTAAATACCAATTACCCAAAGGGGTGGGTTGTTCTTTAAACACAAACTCTTACCTTAACATGTTTTGTAAAAGCAATTAAAGGTGCGTTTTATCCCAAAGTACACAGGTTTCTTTCTAGTCAAAATTTAGAATTCCATTTAATGATCCTTATAAGTTGAATCATTCTAATGTGTTTCCCAAAAAAGCAAAGGGTGAAGTTGAATCGTTTATAACCCAAAATGAAAAATGTTTTCCAAACATAATTTACCGCATCGCAGTTGAATCGTTCTTAAACCGACAATTAAATATTTTCCAAATCATATTTACCGCATCGTAACTCCACTATTATACTGATTTAGACAACAAAGTACCAGGTTTTCGAGTCAAAATTTAAGATATTTGAAACCGTTTAGAAAACCAAATATCAAGACTGAATAAATCACACAAGGGTGAAGGTACAAAACAAAGATACAATTTACGGATCCTTCTAAGAGAAATCATCGTAAGTGTTTCCAAAAAAGCAAGGGTGACGTTGAATCGTTCTTAAACACGCAAAATACATGTTTACAATGGTGATGATGGGTCGTTAGTCTTTAAGATATCTTCTTAATTATAAACCATATGGAAACACCAACTGCAATATTGAACAAAAGTTTTTTTTTAAACATTGAGCAGTTTTCTACTACAAGTAAGGATGGAGTGAATCGTTCTTTAACCCGCCAATTAAAATGTTCTAAACCAAATGTGCTGGCATCTGGCAATTGCCCAGGTTTTCTAAAAAACCAAAGGTGAAGATGGGTCGCTCTTTAACATTATCTTTCGTTTAACATTAACCATATATGTAATCACAAAACTGTATATATTGAACATGTTGTAAAAATTGAGCATGTTTCTAAACAAAGGTGAAGTATGGGTCGTTCTTCAAAGATTCAATTCAATGATCCTTTCTATGTAAGTTGAACATTCTTTAACGTGTTTCCAAACCAAGCAAGGGTGAAGTTCTTTAACTTAACTTCAACTTCAACTCTAAATAAACTGTTTGCAAGGGCAAAGATGGGTCGTTGTTTAAAGATATCTCTTAATATAAACCATTATGTAATCACACACTTGATCGTATGCCAACAGTTTTGTAAAACATGAGCATATTTTTAAACAAGGCGGTGAGAGGGTGAAGTCGATAAAAAAAGTCCAATGGTAAAGATGGGTCGTTCTTAAAAGTAATCCTTTAATATTAAATCATATGTAAACACAAACGGCAAATATTAAACAAGTTTGTAAACATGAGCATGTTTTCTAACAGCAAGCAAGGGTGAAGTGGAGTTGGAAGTTGAATTGTTCTTTAACCTGCAATTAAAAATGTTTAAAACATAACTGTGCCTGGACATCGCACTGCCATAACCAGACTGAATAACCGCCACAAGGATAAAGGTAAAACAAGAAAGATTCAATTTAATGATCCTTCAAAGTTGATCGGCTTAACTGGTCATAATACTTTGAAGTGCAGATCATTCCCTAACGCACTAGAATATTTGGGAATCGTTCTTTAGAAAACTCAAATATGATTCTTACAAACAACTGCATTTTATTTTAGGAAGAAAACAAAATATTTATTTTGTTCCTTCTAAGTGCATCATTTCTGTAAAAGTGTTTACAAAACAAGCAAGGGTGAAGTTCGACGCGGTCTTTAACCCGCAATAAAAGTCGGTCTCTAACCATTCTTTACTCGCATCGCAGTTGAATAGTTCTTTAAACCGCAATTAAAATATTTTCTAAACATAATTACTCGCATCGCAAACTCCATTATATCCTTCTTTAGAAAAACAAGATTCAATTAATGACCCGTCTAAGTTGTTTTGCCAACAAATCTGGATGCTTCGCGCTGTCGCCGCATCTGACTTGTTTAATTTCGCGCTGTCGCGCGCCATTCATGCTAATGGTTTCCAAAACAAGGGATAAGAAGTGGTATGCAAATGCACTCTAACTTTTTCTAAAAGTTTGCGTCATATCAACGCAAATTTAACCACGGTAAGGCGGAAGATGGGTCGTGCTTTAAAGATACCTTCTTTAATGCCAAACAAGGTAATGATAAATGTAGATATTGAACATGTGTGTAAACATTGAGCATATTTTCTAATAAGGGTGAACTTGGATGGGTCGTTCTCAAAGATTCAATTCGCCGAAGCCACTATAGATTGGGTGGGAATGAAGTCATTCTATCAGCTTTTCATCAAAACTTATATACTTAAAATCAGGCCACCCCTAATCCCCAAAGAGCAAATTCATGAAATATGTGATTTAGCCCCACAATTACCTAGATAGGGAAATAAAGCCAGATCTGGCAGCTATTTGTTGAATCTCTATTAATGTTACTAACAAACAGCTGCCTGCAGGATTTATTGCGTACAGTATGGGGGTATTACCCTTTTTTGGTTTATTGTGACGTTTAAAACTGCGCATCAAGTGTTTTACATCTTTGAAAGAATGGAGATATATCTCCAATAAGGTCCTAGTCCTAAATTTGTACCAGTGGGCTAGAAATCCGGCTGTGCCGCTGTCGCGTGTTGCCTGTATAAAATACTGAAGTCTTCGCACTGTGCACCGCATCCAACTTTCACGCCGTCGACGCGTTCAACTTTTTCTTCATAAAGGTGGAACTTTCTGGTGGAACTTCGAGCATGCCCCCACTTTGAAAAAAAGGTGGAGGAGGAAGGGGTTCCAACCACCCTTTAGTCCTTGATTACCATGATCCCAGTTAGTGTTTTAGTTTAGAATAATAACATTCGCGCTTGTTTGCCGACGCGCCGCTGTTTTGTGTACGATGTGGCCTGCAAAGTGAAGTCTTCGCGCTGATGCCGCAATCCCCGACCTTTTTTTTTGTATTACACAGGTTAGACGTAGCGGGAAATAGGGGGAAAAAACCCTTCCTTAGTCCTCGATAAAAATGAGATCAACAAAGAATTCATTCTCGCTTTGTAGACGCTGTGCAGATTTCGTTGTTGCCTGTAAATCTGGAGCTTCGCGCTGCCCATCTTTAAAAACAGGAGGAGGTGGGGAGTCCAAACCCCCTTTCTTAGTCCTCTGAGATAAAAATGAATTTTTCCCAATGGACCAGAACAAAAAACAATCATTCACGCTGTTGTGGCAGCGTCTTGTCGCCGATGTTGCCTGAAATCTGGAAGGATTAGCGCTGCCAATGTTTAAACAGGAGGGAGATGGTTGGGGTTGGTGTCCAAACCCCCTTACGTAGTCCTAGATAAATAAAATTTTAAAAATGATATCAAATGGACCCCCAGATACAACAACTCATTCACGCTGTGCGCGCTTTGTTCAGCCGCTGTTCGCTCGCTTGTGCCTTTAAAATCTGGAGCTTCGCGCTGTCTTCGCTTTTGACCAATTTTTAAAACAGGGAGGAGTGGTGGTGTTAAACCCCGCCTCTTCCTTAGTCTTTTGATACAAATGGACTCAACAGCTAGATAGAAACAACAATCATTTCACGCTGGGCCGCTTTGTAGCGCTGTGCCTGTAAATTGGAGCTTGCGCCGCTTTGTCGACCGATTGCCCAATTTTTTAACAGGAAGTGGGGGGGGGTGGGGGGGGGGTGGGGGGGGGGGGGGGGGGGGGGGTCTTCCAAATCCCTTACCTTAGGGGGGGGGGGGGGGGGGGGGTGGGGGGGGGGGAGGGGGGGGAGTTCCAATATCCCCTTCCTAGTTCGTTTGAACCAAAATGGGACTCAACGGGCTTTAGAACACAACCAATAATACGCTGTTGCCGCTGTCGTCGCGTTGGCATACAAAAATCTGAAGTTCGCGATGTTGTCCGCCGCCATCGATTTTTAAAAGGTCCTCAATTGCGGGGCTGTCGCCCGCTGCAAATTTGAATAAGGTTGATGACTTCGCGCTTGCGCTTCATGTCGCCGTTCGTTGCCCAATCTAAAAAGGTAGAGGTGGGGTCTCAACCCCTGCCTTAGTCATCTAATAAAATGATCACAGGACCAGAACAACAATTCACGCTGTTGCCGCTTTGTCGCCCGCTTGTGCCTTTAAACTCTGGAGCTTCGCGCGTGGTCTCGACTCTGCCCAATTTTAAAACAGGAGGAAGTGGGGGGTCCAAAGGCCTTCCGTAGTCTTTGATGAATAAAATGACTCAACGGGCGTAGAACATACAATCATTGCGCTGTGTTGCCGCTGTCGCCGCGTGACTACAAAATCTGGAGCTTCACGCTCTCGCCGCATCCGACTTTTGTAAAAGGTCAAATTTCGCGCTGTCGCCGCAGGCCACCCTGATAAAGGTTGACTTCGCGCTATGTCGCCGTTGCACAATTTTTAAACCGCGGTCTTACGGTAGAGGTGGGGGGTCCCAACCTCCTTCCTTAGTCCCTGATTTAAAAACGAATCAATGGAACAGAACAAACAATCATTCACGCTGTGCCCGTGTCGCCGCTGTTGCATGTAAAATTGGAGCTTCCCGCTGTCGCCGCTGCCCCAATTTTTAAATCAGGAGGAAGTTGGGGGGGGTCCAAACCCCCCTTCCTTAGTTTTGAGTAACAACAGGACTCACGGGATAGTAACAACAATCACTTAGCGCTAGTTTGCCCTGTTCGCCGCTGTGCCTACAAAACAACTGGAGCTTCGCGCTGTTTGTCGCCGCATCCGACTTTTTATAAAAGGTCCAATTTCGGCGCTGTCGCCGCAGCCCAACTGTTCATAAAGGTGAACTTCGCGCTGTCGCCGATGCCCAATTTCTAACCGGTAGAGTGGGGGTCCAAACCCCTGCCTTCGACTCTGATAAAAAAAAACGAATCAAGTGAACGAACAACAATCATTCACCGTGTTGCCGCCTTGTTTTTGTGTCGCCGATGTGGCCTTGTAAAATCTGGGCTTCCCGCGTGCTGTCGCCGCTGCCAATTTTTTAAACAGGAGGAAGTGGGGGGAGGCCACCCCCGTCCTTAGTCGGGTTATACAAATACCTAAAGGGATAGAAACACAATTCATTTAGCGCTGTGTGCCGCGTAGCCGCTGTGCCTACAAAATCTGGAGCTTCGCGCTGTCGCGCATCCGACTTTTATAAAGGTCCAATTCGCGCTGTCGCCGGCTGCCAAATCTTTCAAAAGGTTGAATTTCGCGCTGTCGCCGCTGCCCAACTCTTAAACAGGTAGAGGTGGGGTCCAAACCCACCTTCCTTAGTCCTTTGATACAAATGACTCAACGGGCTTAACAACTCAAAAACGATAACAAAATGGGGAAAATCTTCAATGGGTCAGTTGGAAATCACAAGGTCGACAACTTCATAAGTTGTAAAGAAAAAGAAATACTCATTCATGCTAAACGTTTTGCAATATAAAAAAAGCTATCCGGGTAATTAATCCCGTTCGTGAGAAAGGCCTATCCTAACTGGCAGCGTAGAATAGAAAGAGTTGCCGGGAAGAATTAGGTTTATGCCGCCACCGTCGAAACACTCGCGATATATAAACCACCTCTTTTCAACAGCCATGTAGGCAGAATGTCATGCACTAACTATAGCACTCGCGGCTGTCGCCGCTGCCTGTTTGTTAAAAAGGTGTTTGTAGCTTCGCGTTGTCGCTGTATGGTAGGGTATTCAAAAGGTACTCCAACATGGCAGCAAATCTCTGGCCTCACTGCTTCTATTAAACTTATGATTTCCAACTAGAATGAGCATGAAAAACCACACTATCTACTCTACCCGCGATGCTTACGTTATCATATCCAATATTCAAATTCCCTTCAAGACAAATTACTTGAACTAAACGAATTTAGTTATGCCACAAATATCGATACAAACATACATTGGTATAGCGCCTTATCCAAATAAGCTCAAGCGCTTTAGAAACTAGAGAGAATTACATGTACTCTGGTAATCATAATAATACAATAGGTTTATAAGTGATGGAACATGAGATAAGCACTTAACATGTACTCTTAAGAAACAAGCACAGCTGTGCACAAGAAAATACTATGGGTTATAATCTTATACTCACAATCCAAATCACGAATTGAAAATAAAGAGATTGTAAAGGTTTAGGTTAAGAACTAGGAAACGACAGATTACATTAGTTTGAGGATTTTTGTTCAACCTGTTCACTTAGAAAAATTTACACGTTCAACAAAGCTCGGGATTATCTCAGTTTGGAGGTGTTCTATAGCACAAACTAAAACTCTCTGTTTTCAGTTTGCAGTTTAGGAACACTGAAGTTAATTATAGTCTTCTATGGGGGAGCAAAACTTTTTGGGAACATCCTGTATAGTTGGTTAATTATGGCGCACTAGTGGCCCAAGCTTAGTACCGAATTAGATTAAAACAACATTAGGGCAGTTATTATAAATAGATGTGTAAAAAAAACAATTGTTTATATAATAATATTCATACCTTCCAAATATTAAAGCTAGTGTACACACTTTTAATATCGGGGATCCCCAATAATTATTATTACGCGCGTGGGTGCAAAGGAAACCACTTAAATACGGTGTTGGAATCTTTTTGCTTAAGTGATAACTTTTTAGGGCCAAAATGAAGCTTATGGCTGGCAGAAGAGCTCTTTTTGAATCAAATATGGTATTAGAACTATATCAATTTGTTTTCAGAAACCGGGACCATTTTTTTAAAATGTGATAAATATAACTTTCACGAGATCCATCCGTTTATATATATAAGTTGTGTGCACATTTATTTTACACACGCGGGACGAATGAAGGGGTGTGTCCATCTGAAGGCAAGGTGCAAAAAAAATGAACGATACATGATACGTTAAAAAACGATTATACACAATGAAGAGAAAATGGCGTGTTGTTAAATTGACGAAAATATCCTAACTCAAGGAAATTTATTTGGTGGGGGCGGATTTGGCAGAAGTGGACCTTAGAAAGGGGACACATTTTGTTTTGGGGGTCGTGAGGAACGAGACATCGGCGTGAAAGAAACAGTTATAAAATAGTAATGCATATTGTTTATTCGCTATATTCATGCACCACAACACTTAAACCAACGTATAGCTTTAGAACCAGCAGCAAACTTCAAACAATGACAAAGCGGACCTTCAGCATGTAATAAAGAGGGACCTTGTTTGTGGGGGGTGCCCCCCCCCCCCCCCCGGCTACGGCCCTGCCTGACTCATATTAGTTTGGTTACTTTGAAAATTAGATTAAATAAGATTTCTTCTTACATTTATCCTACCCCACAAAAAGAATCACACAGTACAAAAAATATACTGAGTATAAGAGCTTCAAATAGATGTAATAGCTTTCGCAAATTGAGTAGTATACTTTACTCAACTTTGACAAAGGCCTGAGGCCCACGTACACCAAATCGGGTAAAAGTTACTAGTTTAGTAAGCCGTTACTTGCTAGGTATTACTCGCAAACTTACGGGTAATATAAAACTGATAATTGGAGTGCGTAGCTGGAGAGTAATTCCGAGTTGTAACCTCCATGAATAAACGCACAATTACCTGTTAGTAGTTTACCTCATCCTGCCACCAATCAAGGTTATGGAAAATAAACGAGAGTTGCCGTCTTTCAGGTTTACCAGTCATGAAGGGCTTCCGGAAAACTGAAAAGCAGGTCGGCTTACGAAACTAGTAACTTAGCACGATATGCTTGCACACGTGAATGCAATCAAGTCTTTCGTTTAATGCAATCTTCTCCTTTCAAAAAATTTCTTAGAAAATATACCAGAGATTCGTTACAATATTTTAAAAATTTGGGCGAGCCATCTATAAAAAAGCAATTAAGGAAGGTAATAATTTATTTTTTAAAGATTGTTCTCGCAGAGAAGAATTGGGTTGGAGCGGTGCGTACGCTGGGGGGCCGGGGTGCAAGTTGCCCCCTATGGCTCGAAAAAGCGGGACGATATGGCCAAAATGTGCATTTTATCCGATTTTCCATTTTCAGGGAATTTCAACCCAATTTCAGGCCAAATTTGGCCAAATTAAATTAAATTCGACAATTTTCGCATACTATACGGGCATTCTATCAAATCGACTTAATTGGAACAAAGTCACGGGAAAGAGATTTTTATGAATTGTGCCCCCCTGCGGGATGACTTGAAAATTTGCCCCCTCTGGATCGACTGCATCGGTACGCCACTGGGTTGGAGCACCATAATTGATTTGAACCATCTAGCCCATCAAGACATTACAGCCTGTCTTAAAAAAAATGTGCAATGCACGCGCCCACTTGACAATTAGAAAACACTGGTGTGGACATAATACGTACATACCAGCCAAGGACACAGTCCTAGCTTCTTCAATGGCGTTGTTTGTTCAATGCTTGTTTAAAACCACGAGATATGTTTATTTAACACCGAAAGGGTAAAATCACAATTGGCACTTTAACTAGGGAAGATGAAGTTAATCCAATAATTCAAATCTTTCACTGCGCACAATAAAGAAACCAATAGGCCTCTAGAGTACAAGAGTTCCACTTTTATGTATGGGCCTGTCGGGTTTTTGTTAGGTATCGAGGTGCGAGATATACTTGGTTAAGAAAAAGTACTGAGTATGCCTAAATTACAAATCCTTTAAAATGTAATACAAGAAAGTATACAAAATAAAAATCGCTGCCGCCGAATAGAGCTATGAGCTACACTGCGCGAGGGGAAAGCTGAGACAAACTAATTTTTTGCGTAGTCTCGTTAACCGTGTCAAACTCGCAGTATGTTTAATATAACAGACATGGATTTTAACAGGTTATTATCAAATGGGGGCCGAAAATATATTTTGCGAGGGTTAAGAAAAAGTGGACAACTCTTTCTCTAGGTGTGTTTATGACATGACATGAATCTCTAAAAGTGTAAATTTGCTTAATCACGGCGAGCCAGTGGACGCTTAGCTCTTTTAATGTTCTCCCGCACTTGGCGTCGATAACGCCCCACCCGATGGAGTTTCCTCACTATAGCCTGAAGTCCCGAGAATTCAGCTCGCCTAATATGTCAACTTCTCGAGAGAGTCAGTCTTTCAAGTTATTGGCTTTACTTGTCAATTAATTGTAATAGTAAGTGTCCCGTTGGACACTGTGCATGTATTTTGATTTCAATGAGCGAAAGGAATGTTTATTAAAAACACATTACATCTAACTCTCCTTCGATATTAATCCACAAAGTGTGATTTATCAAGTAGTGGCATGCAACCTTTAAAAAACACCGAATTACATCATTGATTGAAATTTATTGTTTCTGCTATAATTTCCAATACTGGAGGGTTATATGAAATTTATTAGCGATTCAAACGTCACAGAGCTCGCCGGATCTATCTGCAAATTGAGCGACGGACCAATTTGCAAACGAAGCAAAAACAACTTTGAATGTGATGGCATACACTCCTAAGGCGACCCCGAATTGTCAGATACGTTTGACTCTTCAATAGACGTCAAGAACCCCTCCATTTAATGTAAATGGGGATATCAAGGTATTGGTATCAAGCGATTTGCTGGAAAACGACGTTATCCCGCACACCACACCTTTTAAGTCATATAGATTTATTCCAAGGTCGCAATTTTCTGGTATGGACTAACATTGCATACAGGTCTCTCTTTCCACAAATGTGATTTGAGTTCCTTAATTGATTTACATGAGTAATAGACTGTATCAGCGTTGCCTTTGACTACAACTTGGTAAAGCTCGAGTTATTAAGAGATGACAGAGACCCAATCAGGTTAGAGAGAACGTCCCCGCTGATAGTGGCATTGGCCTTCACAATTGATTCTGTGAGCCCGACGACTCCACATGGGTCATGATCAAGATCCTTTATCCTGCTTCAATTCACTTGGTTCGATGTGAGCCTTTCGCTTGTCATCTTGAGTGAATGGCATGGCAAGATAATACCTGATATATCTGGGTCAGGAGGGCCGGCATTTATGTGACTTCGAAGATGGTCATCTTCATGTTTTTCAGTGATTTTAGGAGACACAGGGCTCGAATCTACTTTATCGATAATGTTAACATTGTGGAGGTCAGTTTCTCAATTAGCTTTGGGTGCTGGAATACAGTAAAACAAGGTGCGGGCTTATTCTCTCAGAATAAACAGTGTGAATATTCCTTGAGTGATTGGCACATTACTCGCTGCTTCTGTTTCCTCCTGTATGCAATAACATTTTGAAGAACTGTTGTTGTAGTGATGGCAGTAAGTTCAAACCTTCGTTTCAACAAAACGTGGTTCTATTGTTGGAATACTTAAGGTAAACTTTCGTGAGCGGATTTACAGCCTTATCAGAACCGTCTTCATGTCACACAGGTCAAGTATAGCGTCAACATTATTAAAATAAATATTTTCTCAAGTGATGGGAAGATAAATCTAATAATCAACCACACGAAATAGTCTTATGGGAACTTGAGTTTTCAATCATGTCAGAATTGTCACGTGAAATAATACTTGCAGCGATGTAATATGGACGAATTTTCCTTCTCTGTCTCCTACATGGTTTACATTTTACAAATACCTCGAGCTCTTCTATAGCTCACTTGTGCAACTTCCGTATTTGGGCATGAGCATTCGTTCTCTGGTCATCCATCCAATCTCTCAACACCACAGTAACGTCTGATTTTCCTTTGTCATCGAAAACGAACTAACATTCGCTGTCGTTGATGACACATTAAACTAGTGTTTTCGAACTCCGTCAACTCTTTATATCGAGTTTGTTTTAATCTTTGGACAGAATAGGGCGAAAGATTAATATCTTTGGTGTTTATAGTCTTGGTAAGAGATAGTTTCTAATCCTCCTCAATGTCTGCAGCATTATCAATGTCAACGTCTTAAGTGAGGACATAGAAGATAAGAACCCTAATAATTTCCAAGGATGTTGATTCTGATTTTGTTTTTTCTTAACGTGAGATTTATAAGAGATACATAGTAAAAGCAATGTTCGGTCTGCTATTTTTGCTTCTGGAATCGCTGTGGTTGGCAAAGTTCCAGATTCTCAAGCGACGGGACGAACATTTAACATCTTCATAAAGAGTTTTATTTACTGTATTTGAACATCCAGCATACATCAGTGTCTTGAGGGCGATAACTCTTGGTCAAGACTCATCCCATAAATGAAGCCTTGATCAATTTTAGTTTCTTGGAGTGACGGTATGACGACTTAAAAAATTCCTAGTCTTTCCGCACTGACACCACATGTAGTTTTCAAAATTAATTTGTTTGAGTGATCTATATAAGGGTTTGACAGATCTGCTAACTGTTCCTGACACTTTCACGCCATTGATGTTCGTAATGATGGCATGCAACCATATAATGTATCAATTCGATTATTGTGCTTTGTTTCCTCTCCAATTATTATAACAGGGGTTTCCAAGTCAATTGCTTGAGCGATTTCCACTCGTAGAGTACCATCACTGCTCCAAATCCTCCTGTAATTTTTCAACGTAGTTGCAGTCAGTATTTCTAAGTGATGCATGATGCCATTCAACGATGCTATCATATATTGTTACTGATTTTCAGCATTGTTTGATCCGAAGTGATATTCAATTCCTGAGCGTTTTACACCAGCAATTGTAGATTCTATAACTCGTTGTTTCCGTATCGTCGTCATAAGGAGTGACTATAGTCAGTATTTCAAGGACGGGACATTGTTAATAATTTCGTCCCCAGTTGAAATTACGGGTTGGCCGTTTTAACTTCCTTTAATCCGAAACTTCTTTAAGCCGCCTCGTCTTTAATGATAAGTCTTCAACAAAATCAACATGCAATATCATCATTAACGTCAACTTTTCAGTGACGGCGTGTAACACTCCACAATTCCAGCAAGGTATCTCCATTCCATTTCTCCATGAACTGAAGGGTGGGCCCTCATCATCTTCAGGTCTTTCGCAGTAATTGCGCAACCTCCTTAAGTTCCTTTACAACACTGGAATGATTCTCTATTATTTAACTCCTGGTCTTTAATGTAAACATATGAAGTGTCAACTTAATAGATGTATTTCCACATGAGTTTCAAAGAATACTTATCGTCGCACACTGGCTGATTTTTTGCTAATGATTCTAGTTGTTTTGAGATTTTTACATAATAACGGGAGGTTGACTGGTCCTCAGGCCATCGATATCATATACACTATTAGTTCTAATTGTAGATCTTCAAGGGGCGTGACAAACACGGATAATCTAATCACCATGTCTATATTATCCAGACGGGTATGGCGCATTCTTTTGACCATCGTGCAATTACTGTGAGCTTATCACGTCTGGGCTCTATCTTCAAATGTGTGGTTTCGTTAGCGTATTTTTTGTTTGAACTTGTTATCACTGAATATTCAAGAAGATGACAAAATATATAGTCCCCTCATTTCGCTCCCACATGCTATTTCCTAATTACATCTCGCTCTGTTTCGTCCTTTGCATCTTCTTTCGGAGGTTTTTCATTTGTTATTTCAATGGACTTTCATTACATGAGGCAAAATATGTTCGGCAGCTTTAATACTTAACCCACAGGGCAAAACCGTATAACAAATGTCATACTAGAAATGACCCGCCATTTGTTAATTCTTGGGCAATATAATTTAAATAGGCACTTCCAAGACCTTGTGTCAATATCAGCCAACTTGCAAAATAAACTGTCGGCACAAAATTCATGAAATTTTTATGAATAAATGTAACAATTTGTCTTATTTCTATTTGTTTCTCTCTTCGGGCTGGTATATCAATCCGATCTTGCATGAGGAGCTCCTTCCAGTATGTCTTTTTAATTAGTTCTGGCTTCGAAGGTCTCATTGACGTCTTTAAAAATAAAATCCATTCCATACGTCCCAAGTTCTCATCAGAACACAGTCGAGATAGTCTTCATAGTTCTTTTGCCAATGTTTGTTTGAGATATATAATGGCTTCTTGGTACAACAGTGAGACTTTCTGGGAGGTCGGATCTCTCTGCTGGTCTAGCCAAAGGTGTGCATATCATTACAAGAGGATGGGAAAGGAGGTTAAACGAGTCTATAAGGGTATTTAATTTTTGTTTTTTTTTTTTCTTCAACAAAGATGTGGCAAGGTCGTCTGAATCTTCTGTGTTTGGCTTTTGGAAGAAACTTACGTGATATAGCCCTTACATTTTCTTAGAAAATCCCGTGCACCAAAACACGAACATACTCGTCCCCTTGAGTATGCCTTTGACAGAATTTATCCACCAGGTGAGGCCTTGTAGATACAATCACCCAACAATGTCACCAAAAAGGGGACTGTCGAAAACTTGAGTTTGATGATTCAAACATTCAACGGCCATTTCATATACAATCGATTAAAAATAAACATCGTAATTGCAAATAACTGGTAATTTTGACGATTTCTTCTGTGTTGCACGGCCAGAAGTTGTTCTTACTGCTGGTTCAATGGTATCTCATGCGTAAAACCTCGAACATCTTAATATTCAAGCAAAGAGAATTGCTTAAAACATCTGTTGACACATTTGCCCAGACGATTGAGCCCAACTGTACGCAAGTCTGTTAATTAAAGTAGATTTTCCGCATCCTGCCCCACATTTTTTGTTACGGTCAGTAGCAGGTGATCACATGTTTTACCAGGTTTACAATCTTTGCCTTCTTTCCTTATTTTCAGCAAATCCAAGTACGACTCAAGTGGGATCGATTTATGAATTTAGGACCATCTTTAATATTCTTCAGTCGCAAAAAAGGACTTCAGTGTATGTGATTGACTCTCGATGACTACCAAACCTGATTTTGCTTAGTCTTTTGGAATACACGCCGTTGGAGAGATTTGACTCCATACCTCTATTTTTTAATTTCATTCCTTACAAGATCAATTAAAAGAGAACCTGAACAAAAACAAATAAGCAACAATAAAATATTTAAAATAATTTAATAGATTTCCAAAGATTATATAGAAGGTCGGAGAAACTGGCGAGCATGAATTAAATTAAAGACGAAAAATACAAGGTCTCGAACACACACACCACACACAAACCACCACATCAACGAGTGGTGAGAAGTCGCCCAAAACAAATGTTGGGTACCATGGAACCACCTTAGATTATATGTTGTTCAAGGTCCGTTTATTACTCAGCACGGATGACAAGGTGCGGTGGCAGCAAATTAGCGCATTTTTTAATTCCACTTCCGTCGCAGAACTGATCGATACATCGAAAAGCGGAAAGGTCACCACAGGTCACGGTCCGCTCAAAACTGCTGATGGCCTGCCGGAACAAATGACTGCAAATTTACCTGAAATTTGCCGCACTCAACGAACGAGCGAAAGGAAGTTAAATATGTTTTAAACACTTGGCTTGTGGCCGCAGTGCGGTGGCAACTGGATTTGCCCACATGTTCAGATCAAAACAAACATCAACAGCAATGCCCTATGGCTAATTGTGCAAGAACCTTTTGAAAATTAAGTATAAATGGTACGGACTTCAAAATTGATTTAAAAACATCTTGGAAACTGCGGTCGTCTTCGAACTCACCGCACGGCACTCGCAACACACAGCGGACCTTCGGCAGTGCGTTGCAGTGCCCTACCTCACTGCAGTCAGCGCAGTATTGACGTGGGCCCGCTGATAATTCGTAGACGATACCAACAAAATACTATAAGGATCAAAAAAGGACTGGGATCTAATCGAATTGCTTCGAATGTCTTTAAGTATACTGTATTTTAAGTTTCTATGGCTATTTTTTACCTTGTAGTGTTGGGTTGAGACTTGTATTCATTTGCTGTGAACTTAACTCCATGTTGTACCTGCACCTTATTATTATTATATTATTATTATTATTATTAGATATTATTATTAATTATTATTATTATTATTATTATATGCTATTTTTGCAAACATTCGCCTTTCGGCTAAACTACAGACTTTGTTCAATTTAAAAATAATTCTCGGGCTCACAAATCCTTGCGCCAACATTAGTTTCAAATGCGCGAATGGTAGCTTATTCAGTTACAATTACTCTTTAACTATTATCGAGGGTTGACAAACAGAAGGACGTAACTCACTTTTTGGGGTGTGGAGGTTTTGGTACCAAAAAAGCTATGTAAACACTACAGATTCTGAAAAACCCTGCAACTTAACTAGTCTACTTCCTATTGCCTATAAACAAAATTAACACTGAACCACATATCTAAATGGTGCACACTTTGTTTACTACAGAAGCCTTAACTCTGAGTACGACCTTCTGATGGAACTGTATTTGGCCAAACAATGAGTTGCGGCTTTCATAGCTGCACAATTGACAGAATTGCAACAGCTTTTTAGTCCCTATCCCACTTTATTGATGATTTCTTTTAAACATTCCAAGGGAGGACATGCTAAACAACTGATTGAAAATTAATGTGTTCCATCATAGGCATGAGTGAAGATGTAAAACTCACAGATGACCGTTTTCAGTTTACCGTAAGACGGAAGTAACTCAGAACTTCAAAAAAATATTAAAGGAATTTCTTAATTGTGCTGTTCATAATTAACATTATCTTTGTTTACTAAATAAGTTTATATAATGTTTGCGTACCAGTACCTTATGAGCTTTATGAGATGTTACATTTGAGAATGAATAGATTTGCTCGTAGGAAAAATTAAACATACATTCTCAAAAGCGTATTTTTGAGTAGGCTTCTGTTGTAAAACCCTCGATATTCTGTGTCGGTAAATTTTGCAGCACGCACGTTGCGAAAATGTCATCAACAAGTTTTATGTTACTTCACTTCCACATGTAAAATCAAATCCCAACCATAATCGAAAACATCATAACCATACAGATAAGTAAAATATCTGCGGATTTTGGAATTTTTTTAACTGTTCGAAGGTACTTGCCTTTCTGATCAAATTCGTTAATCTGGGCTTGCTTCCACCACTGTGAATGCTTAGGTTGCCTCCGACTTGATACTGGTTACCATGCCCTTAATGGCTAACCGTGACGATGGGTTGGATTACCATGGATAGTGTATTGAGCTACAGTTAGTCGGCCCCTTCGGTGTAGGGTATCTCTGAAGATTGATGGAGCTGTCTCTGATTAGGAATAAATAAGAAAACATGTAAGATAATCGATGGTAGCTTACCATAGATGGTGTATTTAGGACGTTGATTGAAGAAAACTATAAGGACCACTGTACCCGATACAATACACAACAAAAACAATATACTGTCATTTTGTGATTAAACTAGATTTATTTCTCTATTTTGCTTAAGATGGATTTCTTACGGAAAAGACTTGTGCATTATGGAAGGAAAATGGAATTCCCTAGTGCTATATTGAGACGCAGGCAGGCTGTGGATTAAAATTCGAGATCAGTTCTATTTGAGCTAGGTACTATAAATACCTGAGGTTTCCATTATCGTGTAAGCTGTGTGTTTGCAATAAACAGCTGAGATTGCAAAATAGGTAGTTCCCCATGATGTCATTTGATGTATAATTTTGATACCACAGGAGCTTGAAAGTTTAACTTTCTGCTGTAACTTTTTCAAGCCAAAGAGCTTAATTAATTTCACTGAATGAAAAGGGATTCCAGGTCTTTGGTCCTGAAAGTGGACATTTGTGATAGATAGATATTTTGTGGTAACCCTTGGATTATTATACTGCAATATATTAGTGTCATCGAGAACCGCCCGTCGTCTTGAATGCTGACAAAGTGTTATTTTCAGGACTGAACCGATTCCCAATGAGTTATATTTCCGGGGATTTGTATGACTTTGTCGTCAGTTTGAAGTCTTCGCTGTGAGGATCCCGTTGAACTGCAATACTTTGGCTATTATCTGATTACCCTAAGATCACAACGGAACTTCAAAGAAGTTGGAATTTTCTTTTATGTATTTCCTAGTATAGATTTTAAGAAAAGTGCATATGAACAGTGCCGTCACTTGTTGTGAGCCCACATGTACGCCTCATGACCGCTTTCGAGGCCAGGGTCGGAAGTCGAGGGCCTATTTTCTACTGCAGAATCCGATTTCAAATTTTTTTTGACACATCTAAATAAAACAACTAAATACAAAAAAAATAAAATGAAATGCGGAATTTATATAGCGCTTTATGCATCTATCAAAGCGCTTTTACATTTATTTCGCGGGCCACTATAATCATCCAGAATCAACAGAGTTTGATCTAGCCGCCGCCGGTTTGGTGCACACAATGGGAACAATCAAAGGTAGGTGGGTGTCAAAAGGTGGCCCTGCTTATTTACCTCAAAGGTCTATAGGCGTAACTATACAACCCTCCACACACAGTGTCACAGGGCATGATCCAGGTGAGTAAAAATACCACCTGGTTTGTCCGCCATTTTTTAATTTTAATTATAACATATACATGTGTATTATCGTAAAGCCTATTTCATTATCTTTAATCTGTTTCAAACATACTTCAAATCGGTTAAGTATTAAGACGAGCTACAGCCTTTTGAATTAATTCAGTCATATTTCCCCCATCCACGGATTCCCATTTGAATGCACGGCGGCCAACTAGGCAAATGTACTCCCCAAAATGATGATTAAGGGTAAATGTCAACAATGTTTATGTCAATAAAGTGATGTCTTAATGTGTAAAGGCCAGTGGATAATGGTAAGTTTCGTTTGTAACCACTTCAAGATTTGCATATTATAGTCTACAAATATAGACATACTTTAAACCTCCAAAGGTTTGTCGCTGATGTCTGTTCCATCATATGGTATTCATTCACTCCTCAGAAACTGATACATGTATCAAGTTACTTTATTTTTCAATGATTTTATGAGGTATGAGGACATAAAACATTACGAGGGCATTGGTGGTAAATTGCGACTGACTTTTGTGTGATAAAATAGCATCACATTTATTCTGCAGACTTTAATAAATTGCCGATTTTGTCTTCTGACACTAATTTCCTTGCTGAAGTCATTTTTTTAATGTGACTCTTGATTCAAACACGTACTTGGTCATACCTAACCGATGTGATGATCTTTGTAGAAATTAAAGATAATGGAACTCAGCTTTCAGATGATACATCACATGTTAGATATATTTTACATCAAAATGCAAAAGGGCAGACACAAATCAGGTCCAATTTTTTTGTACTCACTCTGAAGGCCTCTGACGTCAAGTGGTTAACCTTAGAATAACAATATCAAAATTGATCCTCACCAAAGGAAGACCGATTTGTCTTTTTTCTTGTAAAACAATATAACATACCGTTATAGCAAAATGTTAATAAATGGATCACTAAAATAACATGTGTGGGTTGAAGGCACTGTGTAGGTAGATAATCACCCAACTCTAAGGCCTGACGATTTTGGTACCCGTGTAGATTAGAGGCCATTATACGTGTGCGATTAACATCATTCCTTGCGACTGGGGAGAACTTATTTCCTTCACTAAAAGTTTTTTTAAAAATATATTAACTAGAAAAGGCTTATCCCCATATGAAAAGTGCTCATTATTTAGAAAATGAATAAAATTTATTCCCAGAATGTCAGTGACCAATGTGGTATTTCATGTAAATTGAATGATATTCCATAACTCAACCTACAACACACCTTCGAATCTTTTGTCTCTACATCAGGGTATGCAGGTCCATTGTTACTGCCACAGAAAATATTTCAGGTGTTCATCACCTCCCCGCATTGACCTCTACTATCTGTTCATGACATCAAGGAATGGCAACATACCTCACCACGTTCTTGATTTGTTTTAATTTGTAGGTCGCTGAGACCATTGACGATCTTCTAACAACTCGGTAAATTAAATAGAAAAGGATTTTAAAGACATAACTTGCGGATTTATGTTCTGCACAAGTTAGGTCAACCCTTGCCAAGAAACTTTCCCTTTCATGACTTTTGGCCCTTTATCTTTTCTTTTCGAAAAAATATTCAATATCGGTTCAAGTTCACAGAATATCATATTTCTTTTATCGCGAACGAGGGAAGGGTATTCCGTGCTTGAAGTTCATGCACGACGCCAATGGCGGTGAGTGCATAACATTCGAAATCTGTTCAACTGCGGCACATAACAATGGACACCAGAATGGGAACAGGAATGTGAGTTGGCAGGCAGGCCGCATTGGTCTAGAAAGGGCTTTATTTTACGTTTCCCCGTATAGCACAGTCAACGGGGTGTTTTAATATTAATTAGATTTGAACTAGTGATCTAAAAACCACTCGTATCTTTGATTTTTAAACCAAAACTTTGTCAAAAAGGTACAGCAGGTTAGTTAAAGAACCATTCTTGTTGATCGTCCTTTCAATCAAGAAATAATGTTCATAAGTTGGATCCAAATTTGAGCTTAAATGTTGATAAAATATAGTGAAGATTCTCTTTCAAAAACTTTGAAAATGTTCACTTAGCGAAGTTTATCAAAGCGGAGACCTCTACCATTGAACCGTACCGATATGGCGTTCAAAAATATTAACATTAACAATTGGACTTGGGGTAATAAATACAGGAAGGAAATAGCATGTTTTATAATCAATCCTAATAAAACGGACGCTACAATAAACTATTGTACGTATACGGTAATGAATGCCGAGAAAACGGGACGTGCTGTTAACAAGTCCGGTCGATATGACTATTTACGGCGACTCTGGCTGCAAATCAACAGCTGTGGTGTGACTGGGAGTTATGCACCATGCACCATGCAAAGCCCCAGTACATGGAGTTCATTTTTGTTAACAAACAGCTTGGCTGCTGATGCGTGATTTCCAGCTATCTGAAATCGGAGCGAAAAAATGTTTATATTTTCCTTCATTATTTTTGTATCATAAATTTGCTTTATACTACAACTGGCTTGGAACTTTATCTCATTTTAGACAACATTTTATAACTATTTAAAGTTAGTAATACGGTCAGGAACTAGCAAATTTGCACATATCTGCGCGGAAATTCAAATTGCAGTGAAATCGGCTCGCTTTGTATTTACAGCCAAGGGGTGAAACGCATTCAAAACCAGTCGTACGTGCTGGGCGCTGACATTTGAATATTGGCCACGGAATCAGTTAGCAGTTTGGGTGCTTGTATACACACAATAATGTCAATTCGATACAAACACTCCGCCAAAATATCATTGTTGGATGTTGGGTGCTTGGGGTGTTAAATTTTGTCCCTATACCCCATGGCCACACACACAACCGATGAATGACCGTCAGTCCTTCTTGATTTAAATAACCGCCTCAATGAATACATCTTTTCACCTAAGCGGGCGCATTGCATTAGAGAAAAAAGAGTATCGCCCAATGAAGCCAGCGTACACTATTATTACAAAACCTGGCCACCGCTAACGACTACAGGTGGGGGTTTAATTTGTATCACTTCACTACCGATTAGTGTATCATATGCAAAGCGGCACCCACATATGTGGAAGAAACGGAGCGAAGCCATGCTTTCTGCTTTCTATTGTTGGCACTCTAGGTTTTCTTTTTGGTCGCAAAACATGCGAGACGGTGTATTTCTACAGATTACGTAACCGTTTTGCCTCTCTATCTAGATAGAACCTCTTTGTTTACACGTAAATGTCTATCGTGATTTTGACACTTGGGCCAAAGATGAATGCTGTGTAGCAACGTCAGGCATCACTGATCCATCTCGTGTGAACGAGCTTGCCGTAAGTGGCCTTGGCAGTTCATTAACGAAAAGGTTGCGGTATGCCTGTTGTGTTCCGGGCCGATTATGGAGTATCATGGAGCTCCATTGTTCGCCCGAGCATGTTATGTATATCATTGGTCATGGTACTCTAAATATAAATTGAGATGAGAATTTGATTTAATTTTTTTCTAAATAAAGGAGCTCCCTTTTCATGTGGGGATACAGCTTTTCCCGTTAAATAATATTGTTTTAATTTTGTGAGAAAAATAAGGTATCCCTAGGTATGTAGCACGGACTATCTAATTAAGGCCAAAAAATGGATCATGTATCATAGCCTATTAGTCTAGGCAACAGATTCATGATACACAACCAATGTCTCATGGGAGTACTTTGAAAAAAAAAGTGGGACTATACAATGTCAACCGGCGGAGTACCACCCAGCAGGGGTCCACATCGCGGCCGCAATATGGGGAGTATTAACCATGTCACCTAGGTACACAAGCAGTAGCTTCACCACTAGTCACACCATGCGGAAGTACCTGCATAGGTACTCCCATGCATAAATGGAGCTTTGAGATTACTGTATGTGTGATTATTTTAGTAATTTTATCCATTATTTAACATTTGGTACAAGGTTATATGTTTGACACAAAATGTCATTTATAGGGGTTTTTGGTGATGCTCAACTCAAATTATTAGATGTTACTAAGCTTGTTGAAAATGATCAAGAAAGTCGTAAAACAACAAATGGAATGTTTGGCGCCCCTATGTTCCAAAGTGCTGCCTACTAAGCTGGTAGGGGAGTACCTGGGGAGTACCTGTGAAGTACTCCCGTGGAGTAGCTTCGGAGGTACTCCACTACTGGTGGCTACAGGTATCTGTCAGCCTGAGCAGGCAAACCTGCCAGAGTACACTATAGGATAGGTAATGCTAGGTAAACATAGCTGCTATCCATCCCAGTGGTTCGTATACTCACAAGTACTTAGTTGTGAGTACGCATGCAAAAGTGCATCAAGGGGGTACCTTTGGTGTAGAGCTAAGAGTACCCATGGAGTAGCCGGAAAGCTCTGGGTTACACCACGAGTAGGAATCTGGCTGTGGAACTAAGTAGCCTGGACTATATTTCATGGCTACTCAGTATACTAGTAGGACAATTTTAGAAGTGCTTTTTGCTTACCATATTGCGGATGAGTGTGCTCCATATGATAGGTAGACGGTTGAAATTGTTGAGACTTTGCACTGCTGGTGCGTTTGTGAAATATAAGAGGAGCTAGTCCTGGTGCTGAGCCTGCAAACGGTGTATTGCTCGAGAATTGGGGGGTGGGTATCGAGGGGCAAACTGCAAAGAACGAGAAACATCGATGCGTTTTTTTTAATTAATAAAAAATGCATGTCTCGAAGTTCATGCAACTCAGTGAAATGAATGAGACTTAATTGCCAGATTTTAACTTGAAATATAAATGTTGTGCAGATTTTGTTCGAAACTTTTTGTTGCCTAATTGATAGTATAACTAACGCCTTAAATCCCACTGGAAGTGATTAAGCCGAAAGATATGTATCCTCTGCACGATACAACTTGGTCATCTCGCGTGCATATTATTTTTAACACTGACTTTTGACGGGGGGGGGCGGGCAGGGGGAAAGAATAGGTTAGTTACAATACGTTTCAAGCCTATATCGCTTGTATAGCTGCCAATATTAACAAGTGTTTGACAAGATATTTCTCACTTAATCCTTTCAGATGTGATATTTTTGTGGGAAAGCTTTACTCAGTGCAAAAATCCGTACTTTTTCGATTTTTTTTTTTCGGGACAGTTTTAAAGGTGAAATCTCTCGTTGGACCTTTACCCTTTACATCCCGACTTCCTTGATAGATTCCCTATAGGTTAGGTTTATAACGCATAGGCCAGTTGGTTGTGTACAGGCCTTCCCAATTGACCAGACTTATTTGATGGCAATTTAACACCCTGACAGAGAAGACTAATCTTGTTTTGCGTGTTGGTCTCCAAATGCTGTTTTACATCAGAAGTAACAAATGAAGAGAGGCAACGTTGCCCCTTCGGAGTAATGACCCTTGGGAATAATGCGGAGACCCCGATTTGGGTGCGCCATTTTGAATTTAAAAAAAAAACAAAACATATATCTTAATATTGTGGCAACATCCTAAAGCTTAGTTCATTATCTTTAATTTGCACTAAGCTCATTACCATCGGTTAGGTATAGACCGACTACAGACATTCGTTGAATCAAGTAGTCTCGTTTTTGCACCTCTGTCCGCGGATTCATCCAATTAAAACGAACGGCTTCAGCGAAGCAAATCAGTGTCAAAGAAAATCGGGTTTTTATGATGCAGACTAAATGTGACGCTATTTACCCCCACCGATTCTGTCACAATTTACCCTCGAAGCCCTCTTATAACTGTTTTAACGTCATCATCACTCATAAAAGCATTTGAAAATAAATTAACTGATATATGTATCAGTTTCTTGGAGAAGTTGAGTGACCATAACCGATAGGCGAATCGGTGACACCTCTGAGGTTTTAAGTATTGTCCTATATTTGTAGACCAAATATGCCCACAATCTTTGAAAATATTTAAAATGCATTTACCATTCTCACCTTTTTTTTACAATACACCTTTAAGATACCAAACTATATTTGACATAACAGCGACTTTCCTTTATCATCATTTGGGGGAGCGTCATTTGCTAGTTGCCCGCTGTGCATTCAGAGGGGATCTTGGATAGAAGGAAAAAGCCGATACTTGATTCAAAGACGTAGCTCGGCCTATATTTAAACCAATTATAATGATTTGGATCAATTTAAAATAATGAATAAGCTTTCCGATGAGGTATCACACATGCTACAAATTATCTTATTTAAAATTCACATGGCGGACACATCATGTTTTTTTGACTAGCCTGTATTCACGATAGGCTGCATAAATCCGCCTTTGTACATAAATCGGCGGCGAATAGCCCTTTGTTAAAATAGCGCAGATTTGTTGGAACCAGTACTGGCAACACTTGACAATTGCAAAATAATGAAAAAAACAACCTTCACAAAAATTTATGACGTTTAGTTTTTTTACACCACCGAACGTGGGGAGATGGGGGGGAGATAGTCAATTGTGGATCGAGCGCGAAGTTAAAACTTCCTGAGGAAGATCCAACTTGAGAGATCTTAGGTAAAATAATAGATTGCATAATAGAATACATTTATAGTTGTAAAGACGAGTCCGAAAAAGGCAATCTTCTGCATTGTAGTGCACACAATTTGTGAATGAAAAACAACAAATGAGTTGTAAAACGTATTCTAGGGGGCCAGGCAAGGTCAACTGCATGCGATTGCTATAAAAAATTAGGCATGTCAAATAGGTTAGATGGATCAAATCAACACCCCCAGGGTGGACACGTAAATACATATGCTGCACGGGGACCTACAAGCGGGGGGGAAAGTTATATGGGGGTCAAATGTGTAAACGGCTATAAATATAATGTAATGTGAGCTCACATGTGCCTTAGCGAAACCAGGAGTAAAAAAAGTCAATTGGGTCCCATGCGTGTGGTGCTTCTTTTCCATGATATTTGGGAAATAGGTAAAGGTCATTTGTTTTATTCAAGAACGTCAATTGTTTGTAATACCCAGATTCTTTGTAAATATTTTTAGAACGTTAATGATACTGATTCCAAATATGAAAAGCTTTGCATTTTTGGCTTCATACTTCTTGTTATACGGGAAGGGTTCAAATTTCCCTGTCGGACTCTATGGGATGGGGACTTTACACCCCTCCCTATTAAAGGGAATCAACCCTAATTCATCCATGGAAATTAATGAAGAGCGAATTATTATTTGGAAATTATAAAATTTTTGATATTTTTACAAAGAAATCTGGTATTACAATTGTGAACTTCTTGATAAACAAATGAACGTAGATATTTCCCTAAATATCTTGGAAAGGAAGCACCACACGCAGTGTTGATCAAAATTGACTTTTACTCCTGGTTAAGAAGGAATAATTTGAGCT
>JAMKCH010012147.1:0-26927 GCA_023653785.1 Ophioderma brevispina | reverse complement strand
GGACCAGCAACAGCATCGTTTTATATTTAACCATTTAACTGCTAATGGCTATGCTGTGTCTTAAAGTCTTAACAATATTAACTTCAATGGTTGCAAAGGGATAGGTTGACAGATGAGGAACCTGTTGGATTTGCTGTTTGACTTTTTGAGTAGTATGGCTCATCATGGCTATAATTGCAAAAAAGGTTAGGTTATAATTATTTAGGCTGGTTTGAGACTTGGTTCCCATTGACTGTTCCCTAAACGAGGCTGTCAGAAGGTGGAGCCCTGTTCAATGTTTTTTTGGGGGGGGAAAGCTTTATTTAAAGAGATTATCTCATGATGCGAGTTCTTAGGTGTGATGGTATTGTAATGCATGCGTGTCCGCGCTGGCGTAGAAAGCCATTCGGTTTGCATTGGCATCCCATTGCACTAAATCCTGATGGTGCGTTCGAAACTAAATAAAAAAACAATCACTTTTGAATGCGAAGGCCCAAAGAAACAACACATGCCTTTTCATAGTCGGAGTGTAGGTGGTTAACCCACACAGCAGTACATTCCTTGATGGAATCAAGAAGGAAATTCATCTGATTATTCTATCCATGCATCTGTGTGTCATCTGCTCTCCTTAGTCATTGTAGCTTTTATGATCTGTAAAGATGAAGCCACAAGGTCCAGTCTGGTGGTAATAGCGTGAAAAAGAAGCGTAGGGCCATTCTCTCTACATAATAATAGGTTTGTTGATGGCTCCGTTTTTCAATTTATTTTGCACCTTTAAAGTTGACTTGTATTTGACTTTTCATTCATGAATTCTTTTTTTTTTTTTTTAAGCTATATTAAAAGGGAACTTAGTTCCTACTGACAGTTTCTTAAACGGGCTGTCAGATGGCGGAAGTTCTGTCAATTTGTTTCAGGAAAGCTTTATTTTAAAGATGCTCTATCTCATGGTGAGTCCTAAGTTTGTAGGTGGCTGTGTTTTCAAGTGATGAACCTTTAAAGCTGACGTTTAAACTTCAAAACCCTTTTACATGGATTTTGAAAAAAAAAAAATTCAAATGGAATAAGTCCTATGACTGACAGTTCCTTAAATGGGGAGCTTTCAATTGATCTGTAAGACAACACAAATCCCATGGGCTGTATCCCTTTGAGGACCTTAGGATTGTTTACCACTGTGAAACACTCACTTAAAATCTCTTTTTTAAAATCTCCGTGCTTCTAATCAAATCTCCTGATTCCAAGATCAAATCTCCATATCCAAAATCTAATGTGCAGCTATGTGTACAGGCTGGTACCCTAACAGTCATGGGTACAGGCCAATACCCCTGGCTGCTCTGTGGTTACAGCCGGTACCCTAGCTGCCATGGATACAAGCCGTAGAAGCTGCTGTGGGTACAAGCTAGTACTTAATAACACGGATAACAAAACAAAACATCAGGCAAAAGAGAGTACAGAATTGGTTTGCAGTTGCTTGGAAAAAAACATCAATCAACCACATAAGGACCAAGGCTTGATGTAAGGATTGCAATCCAGGAGCAATTTCTGGTGTTTTAATTTAACATTTTATTAAGCGCCTTTGGTCTGTACAAATGTACACAATTTGTTATCTTCACGCCGGCAAGGGTAAATTTATGATATTGTAACACACCAATTATGGATATCTGTATATAGAATGTTTACTACCTATATGGATATTTTATTTCTTTTTCTTTTCTTTGTGAAATGGTGGTGCTGTGTGTGTGCACGTGCAAGTATGGTCGTGTGTGTGTGCACGCTTGTATACGAGGAACGAGGACCAATACAAAAAGAAATTTTAGTCCTCAGCAGGGTTTCTTTTGTCCATGAAAGGGCTTATTATATTCAACGAAACAAAATGGGCTCAGTTCGCCATTGGATTATCACGGCTTATTCCGTGATGGTACATTTTACACTATGACGGGATAAAGCGTGTAATTCAATGGGCGCACTGAGCCCGTTTCGTCGAATATTATTAAGCCCACGAGAGTTAACAATGCAATTGATTTCGTGTTTGCCTGTTACACTGACGATTCCGTCTCTTTTGGTGTTTGTTTATGGGTGCTGTGTACGGGCAGTTACCCAAGCATTATTACTCTAGGTGGACAAGCAAAGCTCATTAGTTTTTAATCAATTAGACGTTCAGGTTTGGTGATAAAACATAACACTGATTATGAAATCTGATTAATTCCTATTTTATGATGTTCATATATTGATAATGACATGTTTTTGTAGTAATTGGTCAGTAATTTAGTATTTGTTGTGACAACGTGCATGATAGACTTGTTTACAGCATGCGTGGTTTACAACATGATTTTCTCCAAAACAAAAATAGCGTTATGGACATCAAATGACTAAAACAGCGTTTTTATAAGTACCATAATTTTAGTATTTATTTGTGACACACATGCTATTGTAAACTTGTTACAACATGCATGTTTAAACAATATTTGCGTCTAAAACAAATTAGGCATTTGGACAACAATTAATAACAAATGTACACACTACAGTAAAATGAGTAACGCAAATCACAAAAACAGGCATGCAAACTTGGCTGGCATAGTGTTTCTAAGCAAATGGCAGATTTCTCTGAATAGATATTCCACTTGAGGTGCCTGTTGAGCATTGGCGTTATACCAAGGTAATCGAGTCAGATGGGGAAATTCCAAAGTCTCCCGTTCAGAGGGGGCAAATTTGAATCGTCCGCTGTGATTGCTCCAATTAAGTCAGGGAAGCAAATTCGATGAAATCAATCAGAAACGATTCTCGCAGTGATTCTCGTAGTATCCAAATAAGAGAATCAATTTCTTAATTGAATCATGTATAAGTGTTGTAATTGGATTCTGCAACTCAGACGGCTAATTTGGGCATACCTGTAAGTCCTAACTTGACGAAATGGTGAATTCACTAATTTTTTGCCCAAATTTATTGGCGTATCCCAAGGTAATCGAGTAGAGAGGGGGTCAAATTCCAAAGTCGTCCCGCCAGAGGGGCAAAATTTGTAAGTCGTCCCGGTGATTTCTCCAATTAATGTCGGGAAGCAAATTCGATGAAAATCACAGAATGCGAGTCTCGCAGTGATTCTCGTAGCTTCCAGATATGAGAATCATTTCTTCTTAATTGAATCATGTATTAAGTGTTAAGTAAATTTATTCTGCAAACTCAGACGAATTTTCATCCCTGTTAATCTAACTTGAACGAAATGTGAATTCACTAATTTTTGCCCACATTTGGATATGCATATCATCACACCCACTTCAATTTTCATTCAAAAAGCCTAAAGGGGGGGGGGGGGGGGGAAAAACTTGCCGCCCCCCCCCCTTCTCAAACAAAAGTAAACCCCTATCATATTATCCCCATAATTTGACCCCTGCCACCCCCTCTGGTTATGAACACTGCTGTGCAGCAACCGCTCAAAATATGTTATATAGGGTAAATAAATGTCCAGCTCAGCATGTCTGAATTGCATTCCTTTCCTTCATTAGAAAATTTTGTTGAGAAAAAAGTTTGGTTTTAAGGCTTGCGTTCAAGATATTATACTTACAAACGAAAAACAAATCTTGAGGAGAAAAAACATTTCATTTATCTGCAGATTTTGGTGGCCTGCAGATTGCAATATAACAGCTCGTACCTCAAAATCCCTCAGCCCGGATCGAGCAATATCTTTATTTTCCGAAAATTGACTTTTGCTCCTTTGAATTAGGAAAAATTGACAAAATGTGACTTGAAATTGAGGTCAAGGTCAAGAGGTCAAAGTGGTTTAGTAAAATTATGGACCTCCCAGTATCCCAATTCCAGTGATGCTGTTTGGTGAACTCCAATAAAACATTGGGGTAGGACATCCAATCTAACAAACAGGCAAATTCAAAACGCATCAACTTCCGGTTGCTAGTCTGTTTCAAAGACTTAACGGTATGAGGGCGCTCTTATGCATATTTAACGTTTACACACATTCTTGACTAAAGACTAGGCTCGTCACGAATATTTAAATCTACATGACTTATTGGTAATTACAATATTCTGGTCTGCAGGGGGTTAGTTCACTAACGCCCGACGGATTTTTGAGTCATAATTTTTTCTCTAATATCATGATATTACTAAGATCTTTTGAATCAAAGGTTTAAGAGATGATTTTGTACTGTCACTGGGGTGCCGAGACTGCATAGTAAATGCAGCGTAGCATTCCCCAAATTACCCGTTTGGAAAAATCCCCAATGTCAAATCGAGCAAATCGTGTCCGACCTCCTTGTGCATAAAATTGCTTTTATGGCAACTTGGACTTGGTATCACAGAAGTATTAACGCCTAAACACCACATTTGTTTCGAGCCTCTGATCTCTCCAGGAGGGAGTAAACAGTGGCGTACCCAGCTTTTTCTTTTCATGGGGGGGCAAAGGGGGGGCACAT
This sequence comes from Ophioderma brevispina, assembly GCA_023653785.1. NCBI lineage: Eukaryota > Metazoa > Echinodermata > Ophiuroidea > Amphilepidida > Ophiodermatidae > Ophioderma > Ophioderma brevispina. Next base: position 22,530 of record JAMKCH010012147.1, on the reverse strand, counting down.
AGATTTTCAAGGGGGGCAGCATATTTAAAATTTGGTATGTATAGTGTATGGCCAAAAAAATTTAAATCACTAATTTTTCAGGGGGCAGAGGGGGCATTAGATTCCCCACACGAGGGGGAACTGCCCCCTTCTGGTTAGTCCTTTTACTGGAGTAAAGGAATGGTGGAAAAGGGGAAGAAAGAAAAAATCCACAACTTCAGGTCCGTGTCAAACCACCTGGGGATTCACGCTACGACGTGTCGCTGTCCCTAGCAAGCTATGTTGTGTCTTGTGTTTTAAGTTTTGTCGATGATGTCATTTGCTAATTGTGACTCAGTGCATTTTTTTTCAAACTCAGTGGTTGTGAGATTTTTGGCGAGATTCAGTGTGTACAACTGGGGAGAGCATTTCAAAATATTTAAATTTTGATGTCACTATGGTTTAATACAAATCGCAAAGGGACCAAAAAATCTTAAGATTTTTATCTTACAAAATATGTTCTAATTGCAATTAAACCATAGGAGTTGGAGAGAGGCAGCACCACTGCCTCTACGTAAGGGTGTCAGAATTGTTTTGAGGGGAATGAACCAAGATAATACTATATATCAACCAAAAATGGGAAACATTTGTGCTCATAAGATCCAAACCAAAGATCATTTAGACCTAAGCTTCATGGGGTAACTGAGAAAATATAGTAGCTTCTTTAGATACCAAAATTTTGACCATTCTTACCAAAAATATCGGGGTCTGGGATGAGGCTATAGCGATGGACCATGGCCCCCGTCCAATAAATGTCTACTTAACAAGGTTAGGTATATCGGCTTGTGGCCGTCTCACATCAAATGTCAAATGTGGCTTATATTTTGTCGGTCTTATCATCAGCTTAATCTTTTGATTCATTTTGTCTTTGGCTGTTATCGTGTGGGTGCAACAGGAATGACCCTGCAGCACCCCCTATATGGTCATTATTGCAAGGTACTTAATTCCCAACAGGCTTGTTACTGCAGAATAGAAGTATAAGACCCAATGATGTTTTATCTTCAATTGGATCTTGACAAATTGCAATATCAAATATGCCGCTTGTGCATGTATTTTAATTATTTAATATTGAGAATATATTTTTGAGATAATTGTCTCTCTGCGCATCTTTTCTTTCATCTCATTCCCTTGTGTGTTTTTTTTGTACATCTAACCTCTCTCCTTTGAATAAAAGAGCTCTCTCCTTGGGATTCCATCGGGGGGCTATTCTTGTTTTTAGTCCCTGAGGTGGGGAAGTAGGTTTTGTCTCTATGGGTTTTTTTTTTTATTTTAGGGGAAGAATTTTGATGCTGAGGTGATTGGAACCAATGTAAAATTTGGCGGAAAGAATTGGGATGGGAAATCAATTCTGATTTTCTAGAAAAAATAGACACCCCTGGATTCCATACATGTCTTCATGTATGAAGCGACTTTGACCAGTAAGTAACTAAAAAAGCATGACATTGTGAAAAGAAAGTGTGATGATCTATAGTAAGGTAATCAGAATTTTTGACAGTCTAATTGAAAATTGGAATGTATTTTAAGGTTCATGTATGTAATACGACCCAGTTGTGTTTTCCAGGTAAACAAGTTAATAAAATGACCATCAGGTCATTAAGAATACAAGAATTGTTGTCAGCGTAATAACTTATCATGCTCATCATCATCGCCTCCGTCAGTCGCAAGCCGACGATGGATAAAGCGCCCACATTGAGTCCACAGGTTAGGTGAACAGCGACGTCTGTGGTGAAGAGGCCAGTCCTAGAGTGGCAGTCTCTGCCAAAGGTGCTACATATATGGGATGTCACAGCTTGATATCCAAGGATCTGTGCAGCTCTTCTTTTAAGCTCGCTGCTTCTCAAACTGGTGATGATCTGTTGTTCTCCAAGTCAAGGTTTTCTTACCTCCCGCTCTAAAGGGAAGACTTGTCAGCAATGTTTATCCCAGCACCCAATGTCGACGTTCAGGGTACACATATCACACTTACAAATATCCTGGTAGCGGAGCATGGTCGTACCACTTTCCTCTGCCCAGAAGTAAGCTCAGCATACATGATATCTATCGGTAGACGGCCATCTCCATTCGACGGACATGCCCAGCCATCGGAAAGTCGGAATTGTATAAGAAATGTCATAGATGGTGGGAGTCCAATTCGAGTCAGGAACTCTGAATTTGGCACCTGTCTGGGTGTCACATGTCATTCCAAGTGACACCAAGAATGCGTCTAATACAGCGCAGATGGAATCTGTTGAGTTTCGTCTCATGCGTAGAGTATGTAGTCCATGCCTCACTACCATACAGTAATGTGCTGATGATGCAGGCGTTGTAAACGGCTGCCTTTGTCTTAATGGACAGCTTCGGATTTTCCCACCTACGGCGGTGTGTAGCCGGGCAAGAGTAGCTACAGCTTTACCAATGCGTTTTGCCGATTTCTGCATCAAGAGACAGACTGTCACTGATTGTGGACCCTAGTATGTTGCAGTCCTGACCAACCTCAGTGTGAATTGTCGTGTGATGACAGGTGTTCTTGAGCATCTTGGGCATGGACATTAGTCTTCTTCACTGATGACAAGTCCGAAGTCCTTACAGGCATGGTGAGAAGCGATCTATGAGCAGGCTGAAGTTCCTGCTTGGAATGTTAAGTAATGGCAGCATCATCAGCAAAACAACATGTCGCGAATCACTAACTGACGAACCTTTGTTCTTAGCTCTAAGCCGTGCATGATAGAAGGCCGACCATCAGACCTGTGTGCCATGTAGAAATTGCCTTCTGTTGTTGTAACCGAAGCTTGCTTCAAGAATACTGAAAAGAATAATATCCCAAAGATTGTTGGGGGCCAAAACAATCCTTGCTAACACCACTAAGCGAATGTCAAATTGGCTCTGATAGGCTGCCGTCACTTTACCGTTGCCCTTTCATGTCATGTGTGGAAAGATCTGATGATGTTGCTCATAAGCCTTGGTGGACAGCCAATTCTTCTGGAGGAGATTTGGAACAGTCCATTCCTGCTACCTGGTCAAAGGCTTTGGTCATGTTATGAAAGCAATGTAGAGTGGCTTCTGTTGTTCTCTGCAACTTCTCCTGTAGTTGGCATATGGAGAAGATCATATCGATAGTAGATCTGCCAGCACGCAATACGCACTGGACTCAGGATCCCCCTTTCCGCCAGGACTTGAAGACGCATCAACGCAACACGGGCAAAACTTTGCCGACAATACTAAGCAGGAAATAACCCCTGTAATTGTTGCAATCACTTCTTTCACCTTGTTCTTGTAGAGGGTGATGATCTTTGGGTCGCGCATGGTCCCTTTGGTACAGCTCCTCCTCCCAGCTTGACAGAGAACTACATGTATGGGTGAAGCAAGATAGCTTTTTTACAGCATTTGATCAAGTCTGTGGTAATTCCTCATTCCCGTGGCTTTTCCGGATGATAGACTGTCCATGGCCATGTCAAGTCATGCGCTGTATGTCAGCTCTAGGGCAGCCGTTGTAGGAAGACTCTTGAGCTTGTCAAGAGGGCTGAGGTTGTGACATCCTTTTCTGTAAGTAGAGCCCAGAAAAGTGTTCCACCCAGTGCTCCCATCTGCTTACTTCTGTCTGTGCTGACTTCACCACTGGATGAACTTGATGGGCGCTGTTTTGCACTGAGATGGGCCGACAGCCTCTTTATTCCATCATACAAAGCCCCCACCCTCTGCTGTTGCCGTTGCAGAAGCGGTTTTTATTTCTTTTCTTCGCTCAGCTCCAGCCAGTAATCATTGTCACACTGCCTTGCCCTCCGCTGAACTTCACTTCTAAAGCTTGCCGAAGCAAACTCTCGGTCCAGGTTGTGTGTGGAAGGTGAACCCTTATACTCCCTGAAACTGCTCTTTTGGCTTCAATGACTGGAGTTACTACTAAGCCTGACTTTGCCTCAAACCAATCGTTGTTCTTCTTGATTTCTTCCAAGATACAGAATGCTGACTCTGAATTGTTCAACCTCACGAAGATATCCATTTTTCTGTTGCAGTATCACCTTATGGACCAGCCAAGCCCATGGATGCATTGATGGAACATCATATTGCTCAACTCTGTCCGCTTGCTGCTATTGTGCGTGGTTTACCATCTTGTTTAGAGCGTGCATCCTCTTTGGTTGCGTCGAATCTTACAGCAGACCAAGGCATGATCTGTATCACAGTCTGCACTATTGTAAGACCTAGGAGGTTGATGGCATTAATGAAAGATCGCCTTGTGCTGATCAGGTCAATTTGATGCCAGTGCTTGGAGCGTGGGTGACGCCAGGATACTTTGTGATGAGGTTTGGTCTTGAAAAAGGTGTTGGTCACCCACAGGTTATAGTAGGAGCACAGTGCAAGAAGACGTTGTCCATTTGTCATTGGTCTTACTTACCGACCAGTGTCCAAGGCAAGATGGCTAGGACTCGTGGTCAGAACCCACTCACGCATTGAAATCACCCAGGAGAATGAGGTGTTTTCATCACTTGGGACTACCCTGATTACGGCTTCAGGTTGTCATAGAAATCATCCGTTGCTCCCTTCGGAAGTGGAAGTCAGGGTTGTTGGAGCATAAACACTGTTGAGGGAGACTGGGCATCGCTGGTGTTAATGCGAATGTCAAAATGCGTTCTGATCACCACCGTTACCAGGCTCCCTGAACTCAGTAAGGGGTTACTAACTGCAAAACCAACGCCGAATTCACGAGGTTCTTCTGCTTGATTTCCCTTTGGGCCAATAATGTGTAGTCCTTTACCTTGAGTGTACCCGAATCTGCTAGACGTTTTTCTTGGAAGGTGGCTCATGGCCCCCCCCCTATGTTTACTTGAATTCTTAGGAGCTCATTATTAATGAATGGTGTCCTTGCGAGTATCATGTGATACCTTTGTGAAAACCATCACTTGTCACTCAAACCAGGTGTCATGGTACGCACATGCCAACATCCCCAGCCTTGGGGGAGTTTGTCTTCTTGATTGTCTTATCTTATCTTGATTGCCATGTGCATAGTTGCAGTCAGCTTTTCTTGAATGTCTCCACTATCCCCCTGCACCCTAATGAGGAAGACTAACTATGGCGGGACAGCACCCAATTGCCTGAGGGCTTGCCCAGCTTAAGGCAGGCGGTAGCTGTCCAGTGAGATGCGATGATCTCCCCCACCTTCTAAGTAGCCCCTGGCGCTATGGTCTACTACGCCAATCAAGCAGAGTAGCTTAAAACCGGTAACTACTACTTCCCGTGTTGTTCTAACACTATAAAGCGAAGCTGGAGTGGTCTCCTCTCCATGTCGCAAAGCCGGGGCAATTGCTATGGAGATCCGTATTTTTCCCATACCATGATCCCCCTCGCCACGCTGAAGACAAATCCAAAGGAACGTCGAGAAACGATACAGTTTGGTGCCAGCAGCGTCGCATGAGTTGCTAACTTGTGCTGAGTAGACAGTCAGGTCGCCTACGGTACTCCAACTCCGTTTATCCTCAGGGGTTGTCTCCCCAGCCTTCCTGCAATCAGTGGAGTCTACAAGGCAGCAGATACGACAAGTCTGGAACACAGCTGGCTGGGCCGTTTGAACCACCACCACCATTATTCATGCTAAATTGAAATATTCTAAAATTGGTAATTTAAATGCTGAGTGTAACAGATTTCATAAAATTATTATTCTGGTGAAGTAATGTGCATAAAAATTGGGCATTTTCTAAACACTATATCTAAAGCTATATACAAGTCATAATATACAAAGCACACATTCCCCCCTAACCATTCCAGAAATTAACCTAATATAGGGTCCTATTATTGTCCCCGCCGACGAGTTCGTAACGGGGACGTATAAAATGAGCAGTGTCCGTTAGTCCGTTCGTTCATCTTCCAGGATAAAAAATGTCTAACCACATTGTATATGATTTATCTGGAGTTCTGTAGGGCAACATGCTGTACTTGGTGGAAAGAAGCAGGTTTGATGATTTCTCGACCTGATTAGAGTTTGGGCGTAAAATATCCTAATTTGCACAATTTTCTGAATTTTTGTGTTCCTGCAAGGCCTAGTGTACAGTTTTCTGGAGTTCCGTAAGGCGTATAATGATTAACTTTGGTGGAAGTAAGCGGGCTGAAGAGTTTTTCTCGACCTGTTTTAGATTTTTGGACGTATTTGGGCAAATTGAGTATGCAATGAGCGATGAATATGCAAAAACCAGCGAATTTGCTATTTTTTTGTACAAGGTAACATTGGAATACTCAAATTCCTGCCCTGCATTAAAGCCTATCGCCACATTCGTGGGGGACATTTTACGCATCCGCGTTAATAAACGATTTCGCCTTGTTAATTATTGATTGGTGTGTATGTTGTTGTATTGGCATTTTTATACGCATATCTTTATTCATGGTAAGCAGAATAGCTCGACTACAATAAATAAAATATATTGATTTCTTATAATATCGGGCTTTGATTACTTTGCACAACATGTTAAATCACTGCAATACCCTCTGATTAAAAGCTAACAGTGTACATTGAAGAATCACGAAGGGACGACACTAAGAGGATTATTGTAATCTTCACATAAAATCCTTTTCCAAATTTGACTCCTCAATTTCAGGCAAAGTCATTAAAACAAAGTCTTTTTCTAATTGTCAGTCAGCCGTTAAATTTGACTTCTGGTTCTATTTTTTTCCTACATTACTGGTCTATTACAAAAATAGAATTATCATTTCATGTTATTTCATGTTTATTTTGTATTGATTACATTTAGGTTGGCATTGTACGAGCGATGCAATCAATTGAAACGACTTTATTGATTTTAAGGTATGTTCCTGGAAATTGAGTAAAGTCATAATACACATTGAATAATAAGCACCTACTTTCCCTTTACATGTTTTATGCTCACCATTAAAAAGCATATTATTCTTTTGACTTCCATGTGCCCAGCTGGTAAGAAAAAAAAAGGGAGTCAATCTCATTGTTAGTGCCGCCATGGCAACCTCACCTTACATTTACAATAAAATTGCTGCGACATTTGGCTTCCTGTTTTAGTCAGCTTCCCTTATTGCGTATTTGTATGCTGCTGTTGTTGGTAAATTTGTAGAGGGGCTTCCTTTTGAAGGGTTGGTACCTGTAATATTCCCTTTTGAATCATTTGAATGGAATTTCTTTCCAAGTAGTTGAATGGAAGAAAGATATTGTGCGTGCCAATTGTTATGTTATTGAACATAACTCTCCTATGCTGTGTACACTTTTACGTAGCTTATCATCAGTAGTTTGTTTGCTACTGTGTCTATATGCGTTTCTGTTTTTTTATTAAAATAGTATTTTTTTCGGGTGAATAAGGCATTTGCCCTTTTGATTTTGTAATGAAATAGCGGACATTTGGGATATTGAAATTGTGTGATAGCACAGATGTGAAGTCAACATGTGCACTTTGTGGTTTTTAAATAGTATGATGAAACTTTGCACATGGTTAGTACAGTGTATGTAGAACATTTTAAAGATATGGGACATATTGTAACTGGTCCATATGGCCGCCCCATAAGCGTCAAAGTACTTTTACTGGGGTCAAATTTTCAAGTAAGTCATATTTAAGCACAAAATGATCTCAAATTGCTCATAGGTGACTTCAAGTTCCAAACAAGTATATTGCCGTATCTAGTACATAGCGTTTAGGTTGTATTATGGGTCAAAGGTCAAACCAAGTCAATTTATTACATGGTATTTAGATATATGGAAATACTGTACTCGAAGTTAGTAAAACGCCAATACTAATACTGTTGAGTTAAGTGATAAGTGTCTGCTATTAACTTCACAGTCGCTCAAGTTAGTAACCCATTTTTGAAAATTTTTAAATTACAGTAAACATGTGCCTTTCTAACATGGCACAAAGGTCAAACAAACTGTTGTACATGGGCGGTTAAAATTTTAAAATAGGGTCATAATACATAAGGAAATGATATTAAATTGCTCATAGGGACATCAGCGATTAAACAAAGTACTTTACCATACCTAGTACAAATGATGTTACAGCGCGGATCCAGGGAGGGGGAGAGCCGCCCCCCGGTAATTCTGCACAATTCTTCAAAATCAGCCCATTTCAGCTATTTTTGAGACCAATTATATATAGCCTTTCAGCCCCCCGGTAATTTTGACGTTTTTCCAAATCCCTGGATCCGCCCCTGGTTTAGGTAGCACTGTGGGTCAAAGGTCAACCACCTCAAGATATACATCTATTAGATGGAAATACTATACTAAACTGAGGGTAAACAGCAGTAATAAGGATAAGTTATCAAGCTTCAGCGTAGCTCACCTTCGCAGTGTAGTCGTGGTATCTCAGACATTCACATAATAGGTTTCGGGCAAAGCCAAGGCTGGCAGATGGCAAGTTAAAAGACTGTTTTGAAGAAGAATCGAACCTTGGATACTTAACGCCAGACCTAACCTCCTCTGATGAAAGAGATGTTAATCTAACAGAAAACTGTCTGAGGCAGAAACGCAGACTTAGCTGTCCTCGAAGGAAGTGTCCAAACATCAGATTGTGGATGCTATCGAATCGAAACTGAAATATCTGGGTAAAAAACGACCGCAAAGAAACTTGAAATGCGGCGACTTCTATTTTGAAGACGATCGGACCGTCTAGACTAACCTTTTGTTGATCAGCAAACGGACTCTAAAGGGCCTAAAAAAGAACGACGCTAAATCAGATTCTCAGACAAAGGGCATGCTGCCGTTATTCTCAACATGGATGCATACTCAGATGAACGAAAGTAGCTCCTCAGATTTACGGAATACCACCTGCCCTAAAAGAGATTTTACTTCAGTAACTGGAACCCGATATTAGAGTCCCTGTTAGGAGACTTCAAGGCAATCAACTGACAAGGCTGCGATAGTAAGATTATTGAAGCTGTCCATCTCTAATAATAAGGCTCCCAAGTTTTATGGACTGTCCGAGATACAGAGGTGAGGGTTCCCCTACGTCTTATTGTTTTCGCTATTTGCTTACCGACACTAGCATAGCTAAGCAGTTAACCTCAATACTTCAACCTTTGACCAGAAAAAATAGAACCATGTTGAATAGATTTGCGAGACCTTAATTGCTACCTTCATATCTACTTTGAACCTCAAAGACTCGAAGATCCTTGAATCCTTCGATAATATAGGAATCCTTATTCACATCGTCCCTTTGAAGGAGACCAATGATATTACTATGGAGTCGCGACACGATTGATAGCGACACCGTATCTCTCCATATCGCTGATATGAAAGGGATAGTGGAGTATTGTTTGTCCAAAGCTCCCTTCAGGGTTTAAGGTTGACTAGATACTTCCAAAGCGATGGGCTAACAATGTTCTCCCGTTCTCCACCAGTGACTAACCTATACACGGAGTCCTGTCAGTGTGAGCAGGATTAAGCCCTTATGACTCGACTGCACATATCCACCGCGCATATGGAACACATGTGGACGTCGCCTTCCGTATATAGATTGGGACCATTTAACTCTTTCTTTGACCACATTAACAGTCTTCGCTAATGATGTAATTCACGTGAGGAAGAGGAACAACGGGACAGATCGCTGTGATTTATGTTTGGGATAAGAGAAAGCTCGACTTCACATATGACACTACTCTCTATCGCAATAAGGACCATCAGACCACAGATCCCTTAATTTTGGCGATCAATGTTTCAAAACGCTGACAAATGAAACACCATGGATAAGAATGTGAAAAACTCAGTGTAAACGCGCTTTGACAGTTGAACAATTACCCTAAAAGTTTGTCCATGGCTTCACTGTGAAGCACCAATATCTAGTCCTACCACTTACAGTTATTATACACCTTTGCCCATTATATATAGGGCCCTCTATGTAATGATGAATTATTTAATATCACCCAGGGGTTAGATGTGGTGGGCACTGTTACACTAAAGAAATTTCAGTCTGGAATTTTTGGTCATTCATTTGCTAGGATAGCTTCTTAGTGATAGTACACCATAAAGCACCATCTACTCTATTCTTGTGGTGCATGTGACAAACTGGACATTGAAACCGGGAACAGGAGAATACCGGCGTTGAGCCTATCATGGTGGCCTCAATTATTCTATACAGGTAGTTTAATTATTGACATTGGTCTCCGACAATTGGAAAAGAAATATCTGCAAAATTCAGCTGAATCCATCTTGACTTGTCAGGGCATCGCAATGGTGGCCTGTGTAATCTTGCACAACATCACGCACATCTCCCAATCGGTTTCTGATTGTTTATAGAGGTATTGGACTCATTACTAAGTCATTTAATTTTAAAAGAAGTGAGTAATAGTTTAGTCGTGAGTAATAGTAATTCACATTACTTTGCAAATAGTGGCGCCGTACCGTCGGGGGGGGGGGGGGGGGCCGCAGGGGGGGGGGAATTGGCCCCCTCGGCTCAAAAAAAAAAAGCGGGACGATATGGACAAAATAAGCATTTTTATCTTTTCGGGGGAATTTTAACCAATTCAGCCTAAATTTGGGCAACATTAAAGTAAATCCGGCACATTTCGCGCGCGACACGGCCAATTTTCTCAAGTTCAGTCTTACCGTACTGACACGATTATAGTCCCATGCTAGAGTAAAATAAAGGTAAAATCCACCCCTAAGTTTTATGGAAAAATGTCGGAAAAATTCTAAAGATCGTTATATCCCATGCCGAAGAAAAAAAAAAATTGCCTACACTGCAAAATCGAAACCGATTTCAAACAACAAACCTTTTAGCCTGAATTCCAGGATATGCAATACACTGAATACGAAATTCCATCTTTAATCTTATATTCCATCAAGAGTTTCTATTGAAGTCTTGAACCATTAAACGTTTGTGAAAACATACAGTTATGAGTATGATAGGAACACGGCCAAAGTGTCAGAGATTCAGCAGAAGACCATATTTCTGGTTCAACACGCTCCAGGCTTTCTATTCACTCAACGTGAGTCTTCACACTATTTTTCACTTTTTGGTCCATAGTTTCAGTAGAAAAAATATAACATTCTCCATAAAAATATCAGTTTCAGAAATTATTAATAAAAAGTTTGTAGTGGATTTGTTTTCTGAAACGATAAGAATATTTTGAACAAGGCCATGTGTAGGTCAGAGGGCATCAAATATGGCCCGCGCCAATACAGGTCAGTGATGGCAAATTGGTTCAGTTTTCGCGACAATGTTGTTGGTTTTTTGCTAAAAAATCACTAAAGTTACATTATGTCATGGTTAGTTACATGACAAAAAGATGAAATCTACTTCAGAATGAGGGTTTTTTAGGTGAAGATAGAAACTATGTACTATCGAAAAACGTCATTTTTTTCAATATTCTGAGTCTTCAAAATTCGGAAAGTCTATGAGAAGTCATAGGGTTTGTGGCCAAGCATTTTCGATCCGGCTTCCGGGCAAGATTCGGGCATTATCCCCCCCAAATTAAAGTTTTTCAAGCTTAAAAAAGGGGGGGGGGAAACTTAACTAGGGTCAGTACGTAATTGGAGCAATCACCGGGACGACTTACACATTTTGTACTATCTGGCAGGAAGACCAAGAATTTTTGCCCCCCATCGGGAGCGACTGCCTCAGTACGCCACTGGTACTTGTGAATATCGAGATCTAACTACTGCTTGGCACTGGGTGGGTGTGTGAAATACATTGGATGATTATAGAAATCTAGGACTCCACCTCAGGTGGATCATGAATGCATTATTCCACTGCCAACGAAGTGACCCTATTTCTAATGACAAACTACAGGGGAAAGAGATCTCTGATATTATCCATATCTGCCAAGGTTTACAACAGAATGCTTTTGAACAGAATTCGGCCACGTAACAAACCAGGAGGTTTTCAGCCAGGCTGCAGCTCTGCAGCAGATCAAATCCTGGGAGGGAGATCATGGAGGGTTTTTTTTGAAGGAATATTCAACTCCCCATGATCAGGTGATTGTCACCTTTGTTCACTTTAAGAAGCCTTCGGACTCCATTTCAATAGAGGTTCTCGGTTCTTCAATCGTGTGTCATTTATAGCATTTCGAGATCATGGTCAATGCTATCCAAATGCTGTATACCAACTCCAGCAGTTCATTTATAACTATTTTGCTGGTAACATACCATTTCTAGTTATTCGATTTGTTTTTAAAAACAACCAGATGTACTACACAGGTGCTGTTTTTGGCCCCCTCATTTCCTTTCATATATTAGTGGATACCTTCGGGGAAAGTTTCTATCGACGACATGGATTATCACAAACCTGATCTCGAATGATGATATTGCTGATGATATTGCCCCTTACTTGGTCTTCTATGTGATGCGAAAAACAGACCTTGGAGTGCACCAAAATGGAGAGTACACGGCTATCAATTTCTCTCTCCCAATCCCTCTCTACCCCCTTTTTTCTCTGTCTCTTATTTCTTTGCGTTCGCTATACGTATCTCCTCTTTGGGGTGAGGGTGTGTGGTGTGTTGTAAAAATAATTAAATATATAACATGAGCGTTTCATACCTTTAGGGTCAACTGCATTAATAAATACACGTTCTTAATTGCTGATGTGAAGTCATTGAAAAATTGTAATTTTGCCGCCATGTTGGATGCCATCTTGAAAATTATTTATGGATATGCCATTTTCAATGACCTTGGAAACCTGTTTGAAGTGTTAAAATATACCCTCTAAGAGGAATTACAAAGCTTCTTTCTGATTACTGACTGAAATAATGTAGTTAATACATTGCGATTCTGTCACAAAAATGATGAAAATGGTGTAAAAGTTCATTGACCTATGTCGGCCATATTGGAGGAGGGGACAATATGTAACATATATTAAAATTTGTTGTACATATTGACTTACATCTGTAGAAGTTTTCATGCTTTACCACAAAGTGCACAATTCTTACCTCTGTATATTGCCTCACTTAACAGTTGTACTATGAAATTAGTGTTGTAATTTAATAAGGACTACAGTTACACAAGTAACAATAGATGTTAGGTGTTCACATTCCAAAACAAGTTTCATATGTTTCCAATGGCAGAAAACTTCTAAAGAAAAAATTTTGGTCTGCTAAAATGATTAGTAGCTTTTTTTTTAAAACATGTGTGGGTTTAAAATTTGCAAAATGAATATTTTTTGTGGTGTTTGTAAATCGTGTCTCTTGTCTGCACAAAAGGGCATGAATGAAATAATTCCATCCAAATTCTGAAGGGCATATGTTCTAAAGGGTTACCTGTTATCTCCTCAGCAATGACCCAGTCTCACACATCATCAAAGCTGAGATTTTGGAATCTTTAGAAACCTTTAATCTGAGGTTTGGGCAATAAGACCCTTCTGCACATAGGTTGCCAATGTTAGAGTTAGCAGGACAAACACTTAATAATTACACACAACTGACAAAATGGCGCTAGGGACAGATGGAGCCTTCTGGGGCTAGTAGTAAGTTAGAGTATCAGTAGTAACAGTAGTAGAAACCTTAATTCTGCAAAATACTGTACGACCCTAGTATAGTCCACCTGTTTTAACCTGAAATTAGCTTGAATTAGGGGTGGGATTATAATGGGATTTCTCCATCCTAACATAAAATCCCCCGCCTCAAAATGTCGCCCCGTTCGAGTTAAATATTTGAGGATATTTTCAAGTGGCAAATGACGTGTGGTTATAACAAAGACCTTAAATAGGATTGAAGCAAAGACATAATTAAAAAAAAAATCAAGATGATACTACCAAAACAGTAATGTTATAACAAAATCTATGCTTCAAGCAAAAAACTTTATAGTGGGAGTTATAAGAGGATTTCGTAAATTTGTCAGATCTTTCAAAACTGGGGTGGGATTATAATCGAGCATGGGGCTTACTCGGGTCAGTACAGGTATTTCAAACTCGCCAGGTCACGCATAGCTACTTTATTTTCTTGATCTACGTTAAACGGTTATAAAGATGTTAAAAACAAAAGAAAGCCCAAAGACCATTGATTGCAAGCATCAAGATATTTTTCAGGAAGTGCCTTGTTTTTAGTGCTGAAATTTCAATTCAAATGCAATTCATTCTTTTCATAAAACTAAAACAAAACAACAAACCACAGGAATTTAATGACACAACATCAAATGAAAGCTTGGCTAAATAAAGTACCATAGTAAGTGAAAGTGATGTGTTTTTAAAAAGATGGGCACATGTAAAATTAAAAATGTCCCACTTTTCAAGCAGGAAAAAAATGAACATGGCATTTGAAAATACATTTCATGCTTGCACTTACATACAGCGGGTCTTTTGTTATCTCTAGAAAATGCATGTTTTGTTAAGAAATATTCTAGTTCGGACCAATAACCTTGGATATTTAACTCGTCCTATGTCTTTTTGTTGACATAAAGAACGTAAAGCAAAAGGGTGATAGTAAAGAATTGGGGGGGGGACCGGAATATGTCTGGAATATATCTTAACAAATGGGATTCCTAGTGTATGTGCAATGATGATCTTCTTTGGACCGTCTCATAGAGTGAACTAGCTCCAGTGTATGAGTAACATATTTCCAATTGCGTGTTTAGGTCTTGGCTGTTGACAAACTCAAATGTATATTTTTGGTGGACTTGGCTTTCTTTGATTACATGCACCTTCATCTTCTCGGAACTTTACCTAACCGAGGAATCGGGCTTTCTTTTTATGTTCATTAAATACTGGTTGGATTGTTTTATCGAGGTAGAAAGCGGTTTAATTTGTCATTATTTGGCAATCATCTTTAGTATTAAAATCATCATTTTGAAAATATGACAATGATATGTAGATTATGAATCTGTAAACATTACTTTTTGGGTAGAGTTTGATATTCTGATCAGTAGAACTCGGGAGTTTTTAAAGCATGTTTTTAACCCAGCGTCAAATAAATGGATAACTGTGTGCATGAGAAATCAAGGTCAAACAGCTCCCACTATGAGTTAAAATATGCTCATCCACCAAGGACACAGTTCATTGGGTTGTACTTGTACATACATTGACATGAACTGACCTTGTGTGATCTGGGTACCATATATAATACCCAAAAACCAGGGGGTATATTTTCTAAATACATTGGTGAATGAAAGCTACTGAACTGTGCCAAGGGAAGTGAGTTTTTACTAGCTAATTGTGTCCGGAAGTGAGTGCGACTTGCCGATGGACTGATTTTGGTTGACTTCTTTCGTATAATGATGTTACAAGCTATAAGTACTTATTGTTCACAGTTTAATTACCAGAAATTATTTGTTTAGTAATCAATGGGCTATTGTTTTGCACACAATTACCACCCAAATCAAAATGATGAGTTGGAATTAAGGCATGTTGGTGATGGCCTCACTTATGAAACAGAAAATCATATGTTGTAATCGGGTGGGGCACCTTTATGTTGGCCTAGTTGTGTGACAACAAGAATTGCTAAAGGCTTCTTCCTACGTATTAATTTGTCAAGGGGAACAATGCAACTTTATTTATAAACTCTCAATGCATGCACTGCCCAAGGTTATACACTGCATGTCAACAGGTGTTACATATATAAGTAACAGCATTTCTATGTATGTTTGTCTTGTCTTCCCTTTTCTTTGGTTTTTGTTTCCATTTAGTCTTTGTAATTGCTCCCATTTGTCTTAATTGCTTCCATCTTGTCTTGGTAATTGTTCCCATTTTGTTTTTTGTAATTGCTTAATTGCTTCCATTTTGTCTGAGTTGTAATTGCTTCCATTTAGTCTTTGTAATTCTTTCCATTTTGTCTTTGTAATTGCTTCCATTTTGTCTTTGCAATTGCTTCCATTTTGTCTTTGTAATGCTTCCATTTTGTCTTTGTAATGCTTCCATTTTGATTTGTAATTGCTTCCATTTTGTCTTTGTAATTGCTTCATTTTGTCTTTGTAATTGCTTCCATTTTGTCTTTGTAATTGCTTCCATTTTGTCTTTGTAATTGCTTCCATTTTGTCTTTGTAATTGCTTCCATTTTGTCTTTGTAATTGCTTCCATTTTGTCTTTGTAATTTCTTTGTCTTTGTACTTGCTTCCATTTTGTCTTTGTACTTGCTTCCATTTTGTCTTTGTACTTGCTTCCATTTTGTCTTTGTACTTGCTTCCATTTTGTCTTTGTAATTGCTTCCATTTTGTCTTTGTAATGCTTCCATTTTGATTTGTAATTGCTTCCATTTTGTCTTTGTAATTGCTTCCATTTTGTCTTTGTAATTGCTTCCATTTTGTCTTTGTAATTGCTTCCATTTTGATTTGTAATTGCTTCCATTTTATCTTTGTAATTGCTTCCATTTTGATTTGTAATTGCTTCCATTTTGTCCTTGTAATTGCTTCCATTTTGTCCTTGTAATTGCTTCCATTGGTTTTTGTAATTGTTTCGATTTTGTTTTTTAAATTTCCATTATGTCTCTGTAATTGCTTCCAGTTTGTCTTTGTAATTGCTTTTATTTTGTCATTGTAATTGTTTCCATTTGGTCTCTGTAATCGCTTCCATTTTGTCTTTGTAATTGTTTCCGTTCTGTCTTTGTAATTGCTTCCATTTTGTCTTTGTGATTGCTTCCATTTTGTCTTTGTAATTGCTTCCATTTTGTCTTTGTAATTGCTTCCATTTTGTCTTTGTAATTGCTTCCACAATTCCATTTTGTCTTTGTAATTGTTTCCATTTTATCTTTGTAATTGTTTCAATTTGGTCTTTGTAATTGTTTTTATTTTGTCTTGGTAATTGTTTTTATTTTGTCTTTGTAATTGTTTCCATTTTGTCTTTGTAATTGTTTCCATTTTATCTTTGTAATTGTTTCAATTTGGTCTTTGTAATTGTTTTTTGTCTTTGTAGTTGTTTCTATTGTGTCTTTGTAATTGTTTCTATTTTGTCTTTGTAATTGTTTCCATTTTGTCTTTGTAATTGCTTTCATTCATTGGAATGCAATTTTAACTCTTGCACTCATTACTAAATATTTTAAATAAAAGCAGGTGTAGAATAATGCATATATATATGATGGTGTAACCTCAAGAATTCAACTTCCCAAGAGGCAAAGAAAGGAAAAAAAGTAATGTGAGTGCAACATGGTCGTAAGTGCAATAGCTGCCATGTGATACATCTGTGTGCTGCCATGTATTAGGATAACTCAATTTATCATACCATAGTAGTTTTCAGTGAAACATCAAAGCAGCTGCATTCCTCGTATTTCCCGTATTATGTCCATGACTGCATACCGTATGCTCCTATCAGCATAATACGAAAAATTAGGTCGATGACCGCGTAAACAGATCAAGCGTGTATGCAATACTTCGGAATTAAACCATTATCGGGAAATGGGGGAGTAAAGTGAATCGAGCTTTGTTTACAAATAGTGTTCAAAAAGCATGAAAAAACAACTTTTAAAAGGCTAAAATGACAAAATTAATCCCTTCTAATTAATAATTTAGTGGTATATAAAATTAGTTATGATCGTCAGCATCAATATGGTATGGGAAATCACCATGTGCTCAGTGTCATACTGGGTAAGCCTTCGGCTTGACCCAGTAGACACTCGTATCTGTTATCTTGTTATGTTATCTTGCTTGAGTCGGTGGCTCTTAAAGGATCTTCAGGAGAAATGTTGCCTGAAGACCATTTCAAGATCCACTGACAAAATACTTGGCATAATAGTATGTTTGATGTGAGTTTCTGAAGAAAATTGCGCTATTGCACTTAGGACCTGTTGCACTCGCACGACGGAATATCGCAATGCATGATTATAATGCGGTATTCAGGTTAAGCACATGCACTTTGTGACATAAAACAAGAAAAAAATTCCCCCATCTTGTTTGTATGATCACGTACCCTGACATATTATCAAAACCTTGCCCATGATTCCAGGAGAAATTTGCAGCAATCTTTTAGGAGATATATTATGCTCTAATTCCCTTAACAGTGTAGAGAATGTCACGCTGGTTTAATACATTCATTGTATCAGTCAAATTAAATTCAACCTGTCGGATGTTATGGATGGGTGAAGGGAATAGTTCTCAGTGTTTTTGCCAACAAAAATGTGGTTAGGCCGGCACCAGAGGGCCAAAGTAAGGCCAATTTTTACATTAAAGGGATTAGCAGCGATGCGAGAGAAGAATCAAAAATTGAAAGCATTTTTTTACTTATAAATCAGAGATAAGGTCCATATAACTGCGTACTGCCTTAATGTAGAAACAAACCACCAATAGTGAAAAAATGAAGATTTGAGGAAATTTGTCCAACACAGATTGGCGTCTCAAGATTACACTAAACAGTGATTGTGGTTTACACCGTACAGAATAAAAAAAGATCAATTATGTTTGTTGAGGTCAAGCTGTAGTGATCATGGTGCACATTATCACGCTAAAAATCTGTGATAGTCTCGGAAAGGCTTTTTTGATCTCACGTCGGCATTTTGATTACGCACGTTAATTTTACAGAATCAGTAAAAAGTACTGCCTGGTTCTTAATACACGGATTTTAAGCCAAACCACTCGCAGGTATATGCATAAGCCATTGCCAGTAACACAAATACAAAAATATGAATTTTGATGATTTTTTCGATGATTCGGATTAGCGAATCACTGCTTACCCCTTTAACTATTGCTGCTAACATGGCACCTCCCCAACAAGCCACTTAGGAAAGCATTTTTGACAGTCAAGGTGCCTTATTGGGCGGGTAAAAGGGTTGGGTTGGCAACCACAATGTCTTTTCTGTGGGGCTATGCTTAAAAGGACAGAAATTCAATACACTGGCCTATGAACATGCTGAAGCACAATTCAAGTCATCTGAATCAAACTGGCATTTTAGAATAGCCTTTTCAATAAAATCTAGTTAACCATAAACAAAAATGAAGGACCTATATTAGGATCATAAAATCCCTTTAAGGGACCACCTGATATGTGAAATTGTGAAATCTCTGTGCAACCTTGTAAGGATATCTATTATACAATCGAAATGATATTAGTCACCTCTATGGTTGTATTTCTAAAATTTCCTACACAACTTTGCCCGCCATTTGCTCAGTCTAAAATCTATCACACAACACCGCCAGGGAACGACACCACCTATATGCACTAGGCCATGCATGACCTTGATCCACTGTCTGTGGATGAGTGGCTTATCTCACAGTTTTTATTAGGGATCCCGTTCAAGGGCCCCCATGGCCAAATTACCAAAGAGGAATGATTGCGTTGTAAATCTTCGTATACAGCCTCAGTGCTTTTGACACCTACCCAAAACTCATAGGGGACGCTAACCAGATCGAACCATGATCAATATGATCACAATACAAATTCAGTGACTGGTTGAAGATGTGCTAACCAAGCGTGAACCCGTACCAGTGGCGTAACCAGGGGGGCAGTGCCCCCCTGAAAAATTTGTGGTTAATAGGGCCATATACTATACTAACAAATTTTAAATAGCTTGCCACCCGAAAAATAGACTGTCCCCCGCCCCCGAAAAAAAAAAGTGGTTACGCCACTGCCATTAAATATGAAGATGTATTCACTTGATGGCGCATTTAATACGGTTCCTAATCCCAGAATTCTTTGATACGCAAGTGAATGAAATAGATATTGATGTGATATCCAAGTGTGGCTAATTTTGCCAGAATGGGCAGGCTTACAGAGAAATCAAATAGTCTGGTTCAGCAATAATGTTCAGTATCACAGCTCACAGTTCAATTATTTGATCTCTGTTCCATCAGTGTATATTGATGCTGCAGAACATTTTGAAAATCAAGTTGAAAGATTTAAATTATTTTAAATTAATATTAACAATAGCAATAATACTGGCGGTAAATTTACCAATATACAAAATTTAAGCTCGGCCAGAATTCAAAGCAAATGGTCCGAAATTCGTACCTAATTTGAGGGCTCTTGTGCATATCATGCCATACTGCTATAAAGGAGTACAAGTGAAGAGATGGATGAATGATCGGTGTAAGCCATATTTGGTGTAAACCTTACCTTATATGGACATATTTAAGATAAAAGTTTCATCTCTATTAGTGATAATGGAGTATTATACAGTTCATTAATGGATTGCATGCAAAAACTTGCAGCAACAGATTTTTTAGTTTTCTTGAGCATCATTGGTTGGGAATCACTTAATCCTGAGACTAGAATATTTCTCAGCAAGAGATGGGTACAATGTCGGGCTGCTTCACTGATCTGCAAGGTCCTGTTGTGCATTGTTGCTCAGCATTGGGCAGACAAGAGATGTTCCTTGTCTGTGGTGCGGTTCCACAGCCACGGTAGTGTCCTGATCTACTACCAGGTAGCCCCGTTCTTGCAAGGAAACCTTAGATCAGACAAATTCTGGGTCGAAATCTATGAGGAGGGGGGGGGGAGCAGTGCCATTCAGCCATGAGGAGTCAGCTCACAAGTGGGAGGTGCTCAAGGTTCAATTACCAAAATGCCTCAATCAAAATGTATTAATTGGAATAACAAAATAGCCATTTCCATTCTTTAAACTTTTATCATTCATGGAATATTCCTTGTTGAAATGTTAATTATGAAAACCACAATGTACACTATTATCTTAAAATTAATATTAACATTTTTAAACAATGAAATTTATGAAGAATTTTATCATATTGTCCTTCCAAAAAGGTTCTTTATATTCTTTATTGGAAAATAAGTAGCATTACAAAATTGAACTAGATATAGCTGTGCTCAAAGACCACGAAACCATCCGCGGATAGCTTCAAACGCAAGCCTAAAACTAACCTCTTGAAACAAGCCCCAGCTTCGAAAACTTGCAGCTTCGAACCCCAATCATAACTAGATCTGGAGACAGATCTGAGCCCAGTCGAGGTAGTGACCTAAACGACCTTCGATCTCACAAAATATTTAAGACATATTGGATTTTCCATAAGGATCATTTCAAATTTCTGCCCGTAGTAGCATTTTGAAAATTTGACTGACCTCTAAATGACCTTTGTTCTCAAAATATTTTCAACATGATTAGACTGTCATAAGGATCATTTATTTAAATTCAGCTCAAATCGGATGGATTTTGAAAAAAAACAGGAAACTTTTGACAGATTATGACCTTTGATCTGAAAAATGTCAACTGTTAGGAGTCATCAGGATCATTTCAGTTAAATTTCAGCTCAATTGGAGATTGAAAGTTTGATATTGACCCTCTAATGACCTTTATCTCAATGTTTCAAATATGTTAGAATGTCACAAAGATCATTTCAGTTAAATTTCAGCCCAATCAGAGCATTTGGAAAAATTTGACCTTCGACCTCCTAATGACCTTGATCTCAAACATATTTCAACATGTGAGTGTCATAAGGGCAGTTTCAGTTAAATTTCAGCCTCAGTGGAGGATTTTGAAAAAAAATGACCTTGACCTCTTAATGACCTTTGATCTCGAAAATATTCCAACATGTTTACGGATGTCATAAGGTCATTCAGCAAAATTTCAGCTCAATAGGAGCTTTGTGAAAGTGACCTTTGACCCTGAATGACCTCCAGTGGAACTTGTATGGATGTAGTTATAAAACAGGCACCAGTACAAGTAGCACAATCTACCATTAGAAGACCTATGTCGTATGTATTTTTCATTCTCTTTTTATTTTTTAACAATTAATGAAAGAGTGGTAATCTCTTATAACCATGCTACGCTACAAATCACTGAAATTCTTTGTTTATTGATTTCTTGGATACGGAGAAAAACGTAGAACCGACAAAATAAGCCATATAAATTGAAACCTTCCCCCGGAAGGTAACCACACCTGAAGTAGATTTTTTTGCATTCCTCATCGAGTTAAAAAAATATTTTATTTGTTTTTTCATGTATTTGCCCGACTCGCCAGACAATAATCCTTTAAATGCGATTTCAAACAAACCCAAGGGCGACTTGACCGGAAGGAATTGAAAGGAGCGATGCAATTAAAATATAAATCCCCTACAATAAGTACAGGACTATTAGTCTAGGTGAAGCGGAGTTGTTACCTTACATTACGGTACGTTTAGAAACCAATTCCTATATCTCAATATGATTGTTAATCCTCATGTATGTAGATTTAACCTTTTCTTCAAATGGAATGTAAGGATTTTTACCAGCTAAAGAAATTCTGGCTCTGGAGACCCAAGGTAGGTGCATTTCATACTGCGTAATTCAGGGCGAGCGAAAACAAAACCCCTGGCCGATATTTTGCACAAAAGCCCCCCCTATTCTGCCCAGGTGACCTTGAACACTATCTGTGTACACCCTATGCGCAGGATTCAGGGGGTCCTTAGTAACAAAAAAATTTTGGTGTTATAGCTCTTGAATTGCAGGAGACCGGATTTTATAGATTTGCCACCAAAAAAATTAATAGTTTATTCAAATTTCCACTGAACCCAAATCTGTTACACCCATTTGAGGGCTGGGCCAGTGGTCCTCTGGATTGAATTGGCTTACATTTGGCCAGCGTTTAGCACTAGAAGCATTTTTAAGCTTTACGCGAAGTGTTGCCAGAGAAGAAGAAAAGATCAAATACAATAAACCAGCCGTGCTACGCACACGGCGGTGAAATAATTACCAGCCTTGTGCGTAGCACGGCTAGGGTCTGGTATTTGAGTGGTTCTTTCTTTCTTATATCATGCG
>JAMKCH010012146.1:0-26386 GCA_023653785.1 Ophioderma brevispina | reverse complement strand
ACAAATGAGAACATGTTTATTGCATCCATTGTGTCTGTGTAACTTTACTCCATCTATAAGGTGATGCAAATAGAATAATCATGTAAGACAATGGGTACAATTTGGCCTGTTTGTTTTGCTTGCAGCAGTCAACAGAGTAGTAAACAAAGATGGTTATTCCATCATCATTGTTGAGAATGTCAAGGAAAGGGTTTTAAATTTGGGATTAGTTTCAATGAAATCTTCTGATGGATTTTTACATTTTTTTTCACAATGCTCTGACTGTGAGAGGGTGAGCCCATGTCCATTTAATATTGGAGTGCTCCCCCTCTCCATTGGGTGTTCCAAAGATCACACATTTAATGTTACATAACATAATGTTGAATAATGTTTTACATCATTAATCACCCATTTGGCCAACAAATAATTTTGTGTTTAAAGGTATGATTTCGCTATGGCTTCAGTGCTCCGATCTTGTTGAAATTCTCATGAATGTTTGGTATTGGTAAAAGAAACCTGTGTGCCAACTTTTAATTTTTTCCAAAAAGGCATTTTAGGGATATGTCGTGTCATGCATTTTCAATTCCGCATAGACTTTGTACAGGGCTATTTTGGCAGTATAGAAAAGGACCAAAAATCGGGCAATTTGTTAAAAACTACACATTTTATTTCAATTATCTTCTCAATAATTGACAGATTTGGTGTTTGTGTTTTATGTTTAAAGAAATATCGTAAATCCATACCATTTTTATTTTTCGTGCGTGTCATCAAAAACAAAGAACAGGTTGTCGCAAACAACAACCTTTTTGTTGAAGTATTTCTAGAACTACTGAAGTATCAATTTCATAATTTTTTCCTAGAAGAAACACAACCCCTTGGTGATGATAAGCGTCATCTTAAATGAAATCAATTTAGAAAATTCTCACGTAGATTTGCAGATTTTTTCTATTTGAAATAATAGTTGTTTTTAATTTTTCTACTAAACTTATTTTCCCTAAAATAAATTTTCTAAGAATTAACATCTTATTCAAAAGCCAACGTAAGTTTTTTAGGTATTTTATTTATCACAATCCCTAAAGTTTCAGCTTAAAGCACCTTCCATTTAGGCTGGGAAAAATTATTTATTGTAAAATTAGGGAATTTAAAAAAAATAAAAACACTAAAACAAATCATGCAGTCTTCAAACTGCAAAAAATTGTGATGAGATTTCAAATCCTTAACCATAGGACAGTTTGGACTAAATTGATTTAAGGTTTTTAGATTGTATGGTCATTTTTCTGTAAGACCATTTTATCCGATGATCCTACCTTAAACACATGATGTAAAATATATTTCATTATTTATGACATCAGGAAATAGATTCAACTACTCTGGTATTAGATTGTTACAAATATCAGGATAAGAATTGGTATTGTGGTCCTGTTTTTTAAGTTGGGACCCAATTGCGTTGCATGTGCATTTTTAAGGCAAACTACATGATTTTACAGGTTTGATGCTAATAACATTTTACACTGTCCATTTTACCCCTAATATAACATTATTCTGAGAGCATAACTCTCCAGATTCAGAAACATCAACTGGCGTCATCATACAGGGTTACTCATAAATATACAGGAGTGTAACCAGCAAAATAAGTAAGAGAAGGTATTCAGTTTATGGTGTCAACCCCCTAAACGTACAGTGTGATCAATATTTATGGTCACTTGTTTTTATAATTAACAAATGCCCACCGCCAGGTACAACTTTTAACTTTTATCATGGACAAATACTTCCATTACACCGATCAGGGTGGTCAAAATTATGCGAAATTTCTTTTCTTCTATATTCCCCCTATATCTGGTACTGACTAGACTATTTTCATGATTGATATGTTTATACTAGATGTAAAATCAGCAAAGCAATCCAATTATGAAAGTAGAAGATAATTCGACAAAAGTGTTTTTCGTGAAATTGCCTTTTTTACACTGCTCGCTATAAGCGCTAGTGTATAGTCATGATGGACGAGTCTCGATTTGCTTCGTACGTGACGACTATCAGGGGCGTCATTTTTGATCGTACGTCGATGAAATTTGGTAGTGGTAGGGATGGATGGGACAAGTCTCCCCTAGAGGCAATTTCCCTAAATCGGGTGTGTTTTTTTTTGGCCGCTCGGAGTGATTTTCGGGCTGTGGTCTTTTAGAATTGTAGGGAAATTGGTAATATTCCGTGAAGTTACGACTATGCGCCCTGCTTTTAGATTACGCCCTGCCGAGGCTGGCTTTGCAAAGAATTCTCGTCGTGTTCTCCTCTGGTTCTATTAGTCCTCGTTCGTGTCATGTTCCTTTACGTGGGTTGCTATCAGAATGGTGGTTAGCCCGTCTATTCAAGAGTATCACCGAAAATAGTAATTCGATAGATCTTCCCTGCTATATTACGGCGGTCCAGTCTTTCCCACGGTGTAGTCTGTGTACAGGCTGCGAAAAGGTATGCAAATAATGGGCTCTGGCGGCATAAAAGATTTTCCCATGGTGCTGCGGCACTAGGCAAGCTAATTTAATATGCACGATCTTATTACTTTCACACCTTTCCGTAGTAATTTATGAGGTTGCACCATCTTGATCTCGTCATCTCGATCTGCCTTGGGCCGTTCAACCAGGACCTGCTGGAGAGTCGATTACCACATTACATGACTGTTGATACAAATGTGCCGCCCTTGGCCGTCCCTGAGAGCTAATCTGTATTTGTTACAAGGGAGTCCTTACCGGCTGTCGCGTATGTACGGTTTGGCGGTAGTGAAACGTTCAAGGTTTCACCTTTAGTCCGGACATAGCTATTATTGGAACACACAATAGACATTGATTAGACGAAAACCAATGATTCTTGCACAGGGTTTGAGGATTCCCTGTGCAAAATACCGTTGTTATGCACGGAGGGCTGTCATTAGAACACACTCAACATTGCACGAGTGCTATACCACATTGCTACAAGTGAGTGTGGTTTCCTTCTACTGGTAACTAAAGTTACAGGTGTCAGGTGATGGGGTCAATGTTGGGTGTCAGGTGACAGTGTCATGTTGAGTGTCAGGTGTTATGTTTGGGTGTCAGGTGACGGTGTCATGTTGGGTGTAAAGTTACAGGTGTCATGTGAACGGTGTCATGTTTAAGTGTCACATGGGTGTCAGGTGACGGTGTCATTTTGGGTGTAAGTTACGGTGTCTGTGATGGGTGTCCATGTTTGGGTGTTGTGATGGGTGTCAGGTGTTTGGTGCCAGGTGATGGGTTTCATGTTATGGGTGTCGGTGTTATGTTTGGGTGTCAGGTGATGGTGTCATGTCGGTGACATGTTGGGTGTCAGGTGATTGGTGGTCATGTGGGGTTGGGTCTGTTGAGTGTCAGTGGACGTTGTCATGTGAGTGTCAGGTGATGGGTGTCAAGTTGGGTGTCATGACTAGTTCAGGGTTGGGTCTTCAGGTTACTGGTGTCAGGTGATGGGTGCCATGACTGGGTGTTCATGAGACTGGTGGTCATGTGAGTTTTAGGTGTTATGTTGGGTGTCCAGGTGATCAGTGTCATGTGGAGTGCATGTTCCATGTTGGGTGTCGGGTTGGTGTTAGACGTTAAGATTCAGATGTTGGCTGTAGGATTCTGGGTGTCCAGGTTTAGGTGTTAAGTGTCTGGAAGCCAGTTGTTCTAGTGTGCCAGGACTCATGTCTGGGTGTCGTGTGTCCTGTCTGGTTCCTAATTTCTGGCTGTACATATTTACATTCTTAAAATTAACATGTGTATGTAATATAGGACACAATATTCCTGAAAACAAAATAATGATAAATTGGATGTTTTTTTTTGCAATACTTCCCAAATCATTGGTCTTCCTATGAGTTTTTAAAAAAATTTGGCGAGTCCCGTAGCGACGAGCCACAATTTTTTTTAACAACTCATAGCTCGACCAATTGGATTATTGTTGCTCAATCCATCCACTTTAATTTAACCAATTTGATGACCCGCGGCCGATTAAACCTAAACAACTTCAATCTCCAGTTTTCTCAGTGAGCGGCACGCACCCGTGGCCTAGTTTTGTCATCACAACTAATGATTAACTTTATTTAATCGTTATTTATTCGGAAATTCCTTCAATACAATGTATTGGTCTCCCAGGAATACCTGATACAATAATTACAGTAAATACAAGTGAAGAGAAAAATATGTGGAGCATAAATCGTAATACACCTATACATTATATGTGGCTATTTAAGATTATTTACATATATACAGAAATAACCCTGTACACTTTGAAGATGTAGCAGGTACACACACACCACGCACACCATACACACACAGACATACACATATACACAATACAATGTACACAGGCAACATAACACAATGCCTGCATGTACCCTACCACCCCCCATATGCAGTTACCAATCACACACACACATTTCATATTACTACACATAAATATGTAAACAGGATAGCATGGGGTATGGCACTTTTAAAAGTAAACAAACTCATGGAATCTAATTTACTTCGTGTGCCTTTTGGTGATTATTCCAGAGTACAGCTGCTCTGTACTGAATGTTCTTTTACCAGCTGTTGTTTATTCATGATGGAATGATCAACATGTTCTGAACCTGACTATACGAATGCCTTTAGAATGTGTTGCACTGGTAAAAGTAAAACAAAAGGTATATCATCAGGAGCACAAATCTTAAGGCAATTTAAAGTTAAAATTAAGATCTGATAATTCCATCTTCTCCTCAGATTATTCCAACCAGGTCTTTCATCATTTTGTCCACCGAGGTTCGAATGTCCTGCAGACAAAGGACACGGGCAAGTCGGTTGTGCAAAATTTGGAGATCATTATGGTGCCCAGTATGAATTGGACCAAACAGAACTGGCAGTAGTCAAAATGGAAGGAAAGACCAGGCTTGCAAGCATATTGGTTGTAGTATGAGGAAGATATTGCTTATCTCCTGATTACATACCACCACCAATTCTCTGGAAACATTTGAACCTAATCGGCATGATTGCTCCCCAATAAATACGGATGCAAAACTAACACCCGATACTTGTCTGAGTTGACTCTTTCAAATAGAAAACATTTTCCTACATTACGAACATTACGGAAATTTGTTTTATAATTATTTATGATCTGTTGATTTTCCAACAACATGAATTTGAGTTTTTGTTTATGTTCAAGGTAAGTATATTTGACTTGAACCAATGCAGCATTTTAGTCAGTTAGTGTAAGCTCATTTTGAGGGTGATTGGTCAGACTGAACTGACCAAAAGGGTAGTGTCATTGCATACATAACACATTTTTGCATGAAACTGATTCAGGTACAGAATTCACAAAATTATAAAAAAAGAGGACCAAGAATTGATCCGTGAGGTATCCCCATATCAATATTCTTAAAGTCTGAAAGTACAGAATTAATATTAACATCTTGTGATCTATCTTTTAGATAAAATTAAACCAATTTAAGCATGACCAGTGATAACATACTTCTTTAATTTACTAAGAGATTATCATTTTACAGTATTCACAGCCTCTTTAGATCTAAGAAATAATCCGGTACTTTCCTATATTTATGTTCTTAAGGTAGATCAGTTACAATTTAAAAGATTAGTATTCGTACTGTTTTACTTCTAAAACCTACTACCCCTGATTAAAATGTTATTAGAGTAAATATGGTAAACCTATCATGTACGCAACGCTCAAGAATTTTTGATAAAATAGGAAGAACAGAAAATGGGCCTATAGTTGTTAACCTCACTTTTGTCACCCTCCTTGAGATTAGGTGTAACCTTACTGTTTTCAATCAGTTATGGAAAACTGAAGTTGGATCAAAGAAAGGTTCAAATATATGCAAGTGGGAACAAATGATTGGTGCTGACAACTTGAGAGTTTAATACAAACATTATCAATACCGGTAGCTTTTATTATTAGAAAAGTTCCAGACTGATCAAATACAAACACAGGAGTTATATATCAAAATTGAAATTTATTGTAATCTCAGGGTTAGAATTAAAATTATCACAACTATTATTATTATCATTACTAGTATTATTAAATTTTGCCCAAAGTTTTAACCTACATCAGTGAATACCCATTAAATTGATCTGCAATCTCCTTATCCTCACAATGTAAACCGAAATTTGTTTTAATACTTAGTTACAGGTGATGATTCCTTTGGAATTTTTCTTATTGTTACTCCAAGTTTCCACAGGATCATTAATATATCATAATACATTATTAACAGTAGTTCTTTTTTTCAATGATTTGTTAAGTTTATTTACTTGGTTTCTTAACTGCCTAGCCTTGCCCAGTCATTTGGATCATTTGTTTTATGAGCCTTTGAGAAGTAGTGGTCCCTGTCTTTTGAAAGTTCATATATTTGCTTGTAATCCCCTCAGGAAGGGAGCCCTTGACTCTCTTCTCCTTCACAGGACAATTTGTATCACAACCTTCTCAAACAAGTCCCTAAAAGTACAGTAGGCATTGTCAACATCACGGCAATGTTCAACAGTGCTCCATTAATTTTCTTAATTGTATAACAAAATCATTATCATAAAGTTTTTAAAGCATCTTGATTTCACTATCTTAGGTGGTACTTAGTTTCTTATTCTACGAGTTAAATAATTAGTAGTGGTCAGATATTCCTATCCTGTGACACCAGAAGATAAATTTTATCTGGTTTGGAAACAAAAGCAAAGCCAGATCAAGTAATTGTTTTGGTCGTTTCAGTTATTCTAGTGTATCATTATGAGCTGCTTCATATCCATGAGCAGCAAGAGTGTTAATTTTTATTAGAGTGGTTTCTTACATAAATCAAGTTAAAATCCCACAATAATAACATCATCATAGTAGGTGGTGGAGTTTTTTGGAAAATTGAATCTAACTGTCATGGAATCAGCAGAAGATCAGGTGGGTCTATAAACGTACCAAGAAGGATAGGCTTTGTTTGTGTAACTTAAGCTCTACCCAAAGTGCTTCAATGCCGTTGTTATGCAAATCCTAATTCTCCATTGAATACAACACCTTCGTTTTATATAGGGCACAAAACACCACCATGCTCCATGTGCACTCTATCTATCTACATAACGTGTCCCCATCAATAGAAACCTCCCTGTCATTTATACCATCATTTAACCAGTCTCAGTACCACATAAACATCAATACTATTTTGATGTAATAAACTCTTACATGATCTACCTTGTTACGGAGACTACGATATTGATGATGTGCAATTTTGAAACTTTGTTAACTTACAATCCATAGTCATAATTTTCCTGAAAAGGAAGTTCATACTTAGATAGATCGAGAAAAACAGTTATCCACAAACCAAGTTTTACTTTGCTTGGCAGAGAATCAATACATGTAAAATTGAACATCAAGTGTACAGTGTCACACGATGTAGAGTTGTGCAATCATAATTTTACGAAGGACATTTGCCACAAGTACTATGTGGTATTGTTTAGAAAGTTTCTTATATTTTAAAAAAAAACAATCAATTATACACAAATTCTTACTATCACTGCAACTACCTTATCCGATGTAAATGTTCATTTGGACACAATGAATTTCAATGAAGGATTGTCAAACATGGCGTTAAAGTTACCCAGAGTCAAATTTCATTTCACTGTCCGATTTGGTTGGTTTCTGCAAAATCCTTAAGGTTCTGAATAGTTTGAAATTAAATTCTTGCAATAGAAGTTCCTTTTCTGTTAAGATGAGTCCATCTAATGCGACGTTCATCAAATTCCCTATGTTTCATTACCGATATACTGCCATTTCTGAGGATGCACAATCCCACGCCGAGAATTATATGCGTTATCCAGGCTGAATGTCCAGTGTTCTGTTGAGTAGTCAGGAGGAGATGGCATACAAAACAGTTTGGACTTGTAGAAGAAATTGCAGTAGTAAGGATTCTAACAGTGATATACACTCAGTAGTGAGGCTCGAATTGAATGTTATAGTTTCCACAGTAATTATTATTGTAGTAGGATGTTCCTCCTCACAAATACTGGTGCAAGTTTTTGCCAAAGTTCCAAAGTACTACCTGGAATACAGCGTTAATAACCCTGTAAGGTTTTAGACATTCGGCGACCTATGATGTTCTTAGGAATTGAGTCTCCATAACTGGATTGTCCTTCGTTGAGGTTTGTTGACATTGGTGAACGATGAGGGTGTGGGGGAAGAGTGTAAGGTGACAGGGTTCTTCTGAGTTGAGTTTCCTGGTTCTAGGTTTGGTAGAACTGCTTGGCACATGTAGAGCTTTGGATGACCTTTAGTTTTCCATTGCAAAAGTGATAGGTGGGAAATCATCTGATGGTGTATCTTCTACCTCAAGCACACTGTAAGTAGTGCTGGTTGGGTGTTGGTACATGTACTGGATCAGGTATGGACTGTGATGGAAGTGTCCAGTTGAATACAGGAACTGATCACAGGTGAGGTGCTGGTTCAGTTGTACATGACTTGCTGGTTTCAGTTGAACATGACTTATACTCAGTCTGTACATATCTCACAGGTCCTAACACATGGGTTGTCTGTTGTTTAGAGGCATTTCAACACAGGGTATGTGGTCTGAGTGGCACATGAGAGCAGTGAAACTGTGGATTTTGCAGGTCGTCTTGGAGTAGATGTAAATAAAACAGAAGACTGTGAATCATCTAATGAAAATTCAAAGTCTCAGACTGTTGATCTATTGTGGTCAAGGGTGGGTTTTGCCCCGATCACCAATTCTCCAGTTCAGTTCAAAACCCACAAGGATGGCACACGCCTTTGCACATTAACAGTTTTGTTGTGGTTGATAACAGTGTAATTGTCACTTGTTCTAAGTTTCCAGTCAGCTGTTGTGGATCATAGCTCATAAATGTCACCATGTTGTTTTACTTATATGGTTTCAGGGTTACCGATATAGAGAGTTAAGTTCACTGTGAATACTCATATATATCTGTGTTGATGTAAACGGTAGTACTCCTAACTTAGTGATTTAGTCACAGAGATTGGTATCTTCACTTGCCTGCCAACCTACACGGTATAGGTTATCACTACCAAAAAAAAAAAAAAAACTTCCACTCATAATTGGTTTACGTATTGTTTTGCGAAACAAATGCCCATTGGTTACCGCTTTTATTCTCATGCATGCACAACGTGCATTACGGAATAAAGGCGTGTAATCCTATGGGGGCTCTGTTTTGTTTCGTTCGCAAAATACAGTAAGCCTGATTAATTAGGTTGCCCAGGGCAAATCTATTCTTCTGTGCGTGCATGATTTTGTGCCCTGTGATTTCTTGGATTTTTTCGGCACACAATTTCAAATTTTTGTATGGCAGAAAAAAACATAGGCCCTAATGAGTATTGTTTTTTTTTTGTTTTTTGTTTCCTATGAAAAAAAATAGATATGCTCCCTACAATCGGTTTTACATCGGTTTATTACCACTTAAGTGGCCTAGGGGCAAACCTTTTTTTTTTTTGCATTAATTCTTTTACCAACATGAGTTATCCTTTCATTTTTTTGCCCCTCCTAAGCTTCCTCCCGCCGCCTCTGTGGCTATATTGTAACGAGGGGTTACATTCATCTTGATGCTCTCGGTTATCAAATGGAGCACGAGGGCGCCTTTTTCAGATTGTCGCAAACATTTGTTGTTTCCTATATTTTTAGTTTACTGACGTAGAGGATCACAACCTAACACCTGCCTATGATATTTGAACCGAATATCATGCGTTGTTTGTCCGTAGCACCGCATTTTGTAGCTTGTGCTCCGTCGGCCACCTGGCTCCTTCGCCACTGATCCCCCCCTGACTTTTTACGCTTAACGCGTTACAGGAATTAGTACAAACTAAAATCATATTTTTTGCTTCAGAAATTGGCAAGGCCAATGTCCAAGGAAGGAAAAAAAAATACCAAACAAGCTCTCTCTCATATAAAATTAACAAATACAAGCATTTAAAAAGTTTTGGGAACTAAGATTGCCACCAAATCCACCCTTTTTAGGTGCCCAACTAAAAAACATGCCCTTATGAGTGATGTGTTAGTGGGTTCAGCATTGATTTGTTATTTGTGGGGTAAGATCCGAAATGCACACGCAATTACCATGCCTGCTGTTTCTTTTGGTTGAAGGCTAACACATATTAGATTTACACAGACTTCTACACAAGGCAGCATGGGGCCATGGATTTTCGTTAAGATGCCAAATGTATTTGTAAGCGGGAATCCGGATGTGCCTTATGAAAACTCTCACCGTACTCATCCAATTGGGAAGTATGCATGATAGTTCCTGGGGTAGGTGTTTCTCTTAAGGTGAACCATCTAACACTTTTTTCTGACACACTTATGAATTGGAAAACATATGGTTATTCCGTGAACGGTTTCCAAAATTCAAGTGTGTCGAAAAAAAGTGGATCATATGGGTCACCATACAGAAACACCCCATCCTGGTACATTAATTGAATCTGAAACCCCGTAACCAATAGTACACAAATATTGACTGCCCATGGGACTAGTCTACGAATATTGCCGCTCTGAAGAAATGTGCAAAATCACTACCACGAGGGATTGGAGCCGTGGGCCACTATTTTTCCCTCACCTAGAGTAGTGAGTAAAACCAAAGTTTTAAATCCGGTTTTGTCCCCTTGAACGGGGGTGGCCAGATTCCCCTCGCCTGTTGAGGGAAAAATAGTAGGCCCACATTTCCATCACTGAGGGGAGGTATTTTGCAACCATTTTCACGAAAATTATAGATAGAGCATCAATTTTGTTTTAACATAACATACAAATATTTCTGTAAATTGAACAACTTTGCCAAGGATATCTTCGAGATCCCTTCCACTGAACTCAATTCCTTAGCCTAGTCTGTGTCAATCCATGCGGCACTCTCCCTTAACTGCTCGAGACACTTATTGTTTTGAGATCTTATATTCAACATAAATTGCCCAGCGGTGAAATGTAAACATGCAAATATCAAGCAGAAGATCTGTCGTGATCGATGCAGTGTCAAGGTCGGTCGCTGATTTGGTCAATCAATCACCTCGGATCAACATGAGGCACGGCTTTCAAGGATACCCAACATGCAGGAAAAAAGTTCCCATAATTAAAACCGACTATTTCCCTGTGATGGGGACATAGTCAGTTTTTATGGGAACTTTGTCCCTC
Organism: Ophioderma brevispina; assembly: GCA_023653785.1. Classification (NCBI taxonomy): domain Eukaryota; kingdom Metazoa; phylum Echinodermata; class Ophiuroidea; order Amphilepidida; family Ophiodermatidae; genus Ophioderma; species Ophioderma brevispina. The sequence goes on along the minus strand of JAMKCH010012146.1, from coordinate 15,270 downwards.
CTTGAAATTTTGGGAAACTAGTCTCAAATATTTATGACACGTGATAGAGTACTCCACCAATCTAATGACAAAATATTTTTGTGTTATATTATCAAACTATTGACCCGAGTGACTAGAGACCTACTATTTTCCCGAAGCGGAGCTAAGGGAAAAGACTACGGTCCTTGCGAATCACTGAGGTCAAGAGTTTTTACTATGCCCGAATAAAGGCGTTAATATTTTGTTTTAAAATACCTCATAGATAGCCTCTCAGCTGCATGCAGTAAACAAGACTACCGCTTGGGCACAATTACAATACCGTCAAAAAAATTACTATACCAGTCACAAAAATTACCATACTGGTCAAAAATTACTATACTGGTTACAAAATTAATTATACGGTCAAAAATTACTATACCGGTCAAAAAATTATATACTGCATTATAATTAATTTGAGCTTGTTAATTAGTTAAACGTCTCTCGCATGATTTGAAATTGTTTCACTATTTTGATGAAGATGTTTGCAAGGTACTATTATGTTTGTAAATAGAAACTCCAAGCTGTAAATAGTAGCTGGCTTGTGATATTGCCGTGCGTGTAACGTAGCAAAAGGTACTATTTACGGAAGTAATGAAGGTTCTGAACCTCACTGTTGTCTAAAGGCAACCGTGCATCAGTATTGACAGATGAATATGGACATTTATCAATGAAGGATTATCAAACAAATATATACTGGCTTTATTCGAGGCCTCTGACTTAAAACTATGGTCCCTCGTTGACATATGTAGGCCTACTATTTTCCTTCACAGCTTTGCCCCTCAGGAAAATAATAGGCCTATTGATGTCACCTCAGGCTCTAGTTTTTTAAACCAGAAGATCCTCTCATGACAGTATATATTTGTATACGATACCAGTAACGGTACTATACGCATTTTATGCAAAAATAAGTGAAACGATACCATGTTCATGTGACTTCATTTAACCAATCAGATACAAGGTAAGAAAATTAAATGTTTAAAATTAATACAAAATGTATTTGGTTCAGTTTGAGTACACTATACTCTGGGTCTAATTTCTTTGACAGAACAACACACGTTGATCATTGCGTGTACTGCATCTACATGCAACACGATGGCGTGCTGTTTTGGCGGGAGTGGGGGTACGTTCTAAACTGTCCCAAGAAATTATGAACCAGAGTATAGTCAGTTTTTTGCTAGCCCTGCTGGCTATATGGGCATCTCAAAAAAGTGACTCCAGTAGAGTGATTTGTTCTTTGATCCAAAAAGATTCGGAGGTTTGCTTAAAATAAGTAACAGTTGAAAACTGATAAATCGTTAGTACTTTGCAAGCTCTACATGGACATATATAGTGTTCATACGTTTAAATATCATGATCTCGGTCAATTTGTTCCTTGAAGACCTAAAAACACGCCAAAAATGTGTTTCCGTAGCTTTTTTTTCTATACACGTATTTACAATGCTCATTACTCAAAGTCATGTTTTATTCAGACCTGTGTTTTTATTTCTAAAAAGCATCAATTTATATGAATCAGGTATTAATTCTTCTGAGCGCATTTCCTGGTAAGCTACAAGAAGACATTATATGGTTCCGCGAAATCATTGATATTCCGTTATCAATGTTAGTAACTCGATTTGTTTGAAATAAATAACTGACAAGACAGTACTTCTGCATAGATCAAGGCAAAAAAATATGCATACATGTAAGCCATAACATCAAAAGCTTGGTTGCAAATTTGGCCTCGATAAAAATTTTATTCAAAAGTAAGGCGTCCGTTTTAAGCAGTATATTACGTTATAGGCAATCTAAATTAAGCAAGAGTCTCGACTACTAAAAGATATACTTGGTTATAGGGCACACATACCCTGACCTTGATTAGTCGGAATAACCAGGAATACACGCAGTCGTCTAATATAAGAATGAAATACATCAAAAGGTATATTACGTTAGTATATTACGTTATCCAAAACGAAGACGAAAAATACAGGAGTCTTCTATTGACGTCTTAAGTCTTTTTTACGCTTCTGCCATTGATCCTCGAAGTATTGATGAGAATGTTGCACCAAAATAAGGTACGATAGTCAATTTCTTTAGTGCTTTGTGTCATAATATACACACTGTAGGTTACACATTGTGCTTGTTTTTGTGCACTTTGTGATAATATAATAGGAAGTGTTGTGTCTTGTAAGTAATGCTACAGCCGTATGTCATACACTGTGCACAATGGCTAGTTAACACGCTAGTAGGGGCTATGGGGTTTTAGTTACCACATTAGTGCTCGTGCATGCTGATAAACGTAATTTATACGTTAAAAAAAAAAGGGGCATAATGTAAAAGTCTTAGGGCGTTAAAACCTTTGGTTGATACAATCGTCGTTCACAAGGTCATTATTATTATAAATTTGCTGAATGATAGAAAACATTTTTTTTTAAAAAAAAGCTTGTTCCAAAATAGATAAATCAAGGGAAAAGAATAGTCCTATGGACATCAGTGTCGGCTATTAAAACATACCATTGAGGCCAAAAAATAATGCTATGTTTATAATTGACCAATTGTGCCAACACTACCAAATTATATTTAATTCTTAGGTTTCCAGCAGTCCGTAAGAAAGAAACAGAACTTCAAATGAGACCACAACGTTAACGAATCCAGAATGTTATATAATAACATCTGAATTTACCAAACCTGAGGCACAGAAAAGAAGGAAATATGTCATTGATTCTACAAAGAAGTCACCAGCCATAGAAAAGGAAGAAGACAATGGCAGCCGGATGCTCGTGGGAATAATGCGATTTCCATAAAAAGTGAAATGATTACAAAATATGAACGGATCGGTATATAAGGGCACAATTCGAGACATATACAGAAACTTACTGCGGAGTGAAACAGTAGCTTTGGAAAAAGTATTAATTTAGAATGTAATTTTACAAAAGGACAAATTAATCTAATTGGAAAATTTGGCAGATATATTTTGTCATCGTTTGGCATCGACAACCTCTTAATTTTAAGTATTCACTGTAGTGATTTTTCATGTGGAAAGTGATTTAGAAAATGTGTTTATGTACGCATGTAGTGATGTAGATTAGGTCTATCCATACTACCAACATCTTGAAACGAATGGTATTAGAATAGATTTACATCATATTCCATGCAAGTGATATTTAATTTTAAAAGAGGTTTAAAATATGCTTATCAAAGGCAAATTCAATTTTAAGCCATCAGAAAACCAAGTTACTATCAGAATTGAAAAAGAAGGACCTGTTTGTTTGAAAATTTTCTTAAGATCGATAAAAAACAAAAAAACTACTTAAAAAGACTGCCGTTAAAGTACGTATTTGTCTCATATCAGAAATTTCTTTCCCACAAGCATTTTGATAGGTCTCGCACCATAAATAAGAATCATGAATTAAGTACTAAGACTTCTTTTAAAATCAAAATGTATCGCGAGATGAAATTGGATAAGTATATACACTGCTCCAAAACAGGGAAAACGCAACTTAATTGGAGGTTCAAATGCAAAAATAAGGAATAGTGGGGTTCATAACTTTTTGTTGTTCCATGAGGTTTGATATGTTAGCTAATAAAAAATGTTATGATACAGAATTTTTTGTGCACTTTGTTTGCCAATTTTCAAATGAAGTGGAGTCATTTTTTGAGATAGCCCATAGCTCCTTTTCATATCATACACTTTAATGCATGATGTAATAAAGTGTAAACATGGGTTTACACCATTTCGTTCTGTGTGCATGACTTTCAAAACAGTAATGAATTGTTCAAGCTAGCCACAGCTGACTTGGCTTGATCCTGAGGCATAGAGATAAGATACTTGCGTAAGGTAATGAAGAAGGACGAAGTTTGCTTGTGGCCACCTGGCGGTGGTAATTTTAGCTCATTCTTTTGTTGACCATCCCAGCAAATTGATTAATTCATGGTCCCCTGTAAGCTTTCTTGATGGTATCTACAAAGGCATTGATAACATTAGCCTTTCCTTGGTGGTGCGATAAGCCAAATGTTTGGCACCGGTAGCGTAACCTAGGACGAAATCTGCTTCATCATGAATGGATTCTTTTTGGACGAGTCCATCATATTCAACTTCGACACACCCGTGGGTGTTTTCTCCCTACAAGCCTGGAAGGAAAGAAATTTGGCTTCCAGCCAAAAACTGCAAACATTGGCTTTGAAAAGCGCGTCAGCTGCAAATAGACAAAGGCTCTGCATCACTTCCGCAAACTTCTGCATTGTGGGTGGGTGTTAATAAGATGTCAGCCATCAACACGTCAGATTGGGAATGCCATTTGACGCTTTGAATCTCGTAATTCGAACATCTCTGCTGCCTTCAATTTTCAATGAATTTTCTACTTTGTCATGAGGTGTTGAAATAGGTCCGTCAAATTAATCTGTAAACAAATTAAAAGGTTAAAATTACTGGTGTCTGTAATAACTCTGTAAGGGGGGGCCATGTTTTATTTATATTAAATACAACTCAAAGTGCCAAAATGGATACAGTGGCTCATACATTGCTTATTTAAGTAAAATGGTCCCTAGATTACCTACTACTCATCCCTGTCTTATCACCTGCCAATCTTCTGGGTACCCAAGCTTGTACGTAGGAATTGAAAACACCCCTTTTTGCATTTTTTTGGTGAAAAATACTCCCCTTTCATGTGTGAAATCATGAAATATTGGGCCTAACTAGATCCCTTCTCTTGCAAAATAAGGAATTTTAAAAATGTAATTACCACCCTTTTCAAACAAAACCCAATATTGGAAATACGACCAGAAAAGCTATTGTATCATTGATGATCTGGTAGAAGAGCGATAGATTAAATATATTGGTGTTAGGTACAGAAAGGTCTCCACTGTGATGCTTCCTAGGGATAGCATCAGAATGTAATTTACATATGCGATTTAGATTTGTTTTGAAATTTTAAACTTTTTATTTTTAAGTTTTGGGTTTTTTCTTTAAATTAATATTTACTCATCTTTCCCAGAGATGGCCAGGCACTATTGTTGAAAAAAAACCACGTGCCTTTGGCCTGACTCGAACCGGGCAAACCTCCTTATTACTAGCATAGTGACCTATGTGAGCAAATTCCAAAGGAAAAATCAAGCTATAGGGCAGGGTTCCAACCTTTCTGCGCACGCAAGGGCCGCATGGTTGAGTCCATATCTATAGGGACCCGCAAGGCACGTAAAAGGTGGTGAAGTTTTGGTTTATACGTGCCTAGCGAGATCTGGAAGGAGGCCATACCTGAGACCCACATTTATATACTAATTTTGCGGAAACAGGAGACCCATAGTACAGCAGAAATGCAGATTTTGGGCTAAATTTAACACAAATTTCCATTTTTGGGAAATGTTGACCATTTTAGCAAATTTGGAAACAAAAATGGCCTCAGTTTAAAGAAATTGGACTACTTTTCCCACAATTTTTAGAAAATTTTGCTTTCAGATTGATGAAATTGGACTAATTTTCCAACAATGTTTAGAAAAGTTTGAGTTTGAGATTAAGGAAATTGAACTAACTCAAATGACATTTTTAAAAAAATCTATTATTTCAAATATTTATACATTTTATTTGTTCTGGGTCTGGGAAGTACCTCGAGGGCTGCATGCGAGCTCTTAGTGGGCCGCAAATGGCCCGCGGGCTGCAGGTTGGCCACCCCTGTTATAAGGCCTACAGAAGACCCATGCATAATTTTTTGCCTACTGTGACATAAAATGTGATAAAATTGTGGTTAACTTGATTTTCTAAACATACCAGCATCGATCTCCGAGCCTTTCCTGTCAGGGTATTTCACTTTTTTGCTTGTTCCATTGAACTTCATGTTGTTTATTATGACACACAGTCCATGTGGATGTCTTTCCATCTTGTAGGCTTCTGACTTTGGTATACCATGCAAATGATGCTTTACAGAAGTTGGTTTTGTTGCTTTTTTCTTATGACCTGCTATAAAGGGAAAGAAGACACACATTACAAAAAATCATCAATATTCTACTTGGCAGCTTTTGACCCCATGAAAATTGTCTCTTAATTTTTGAACAAAAGCTGTCAGAAAATACATGACAGGAATCTTGCCATATAGCCCCGGCCCCTACAAGGAGAATTGCGTGTTTTGTGCAATCCGTTTTTACGATCGCTTTTTTACAGAAATTTCTCTTGGTCACCATAGGTTTTATTTTTAAAATAGGGTCCACTTCAATTCTGAGAACACCTGGGTATGGCAAGCATTTTAACACTTTCTTGATTAACCATCATGCAGCCATTTTACTTAAATGTGGTGTGTGAGTGTTGTTGGTGAGGGCGTGCATTTGTGTGTGTGCAGGTCCGTATAACCAGGAATTTTTCAGGTGGAGGGGCGATTTTTTTTTGTTTTTTCAAAGGGGAAATTCTCCAAAATGCAAAATGAGGGGCGGGTGAATTGGCAAGGTAATGGATCTGTATATCGAAATGTGTATGTCATTTTTGACAAAAAAAGCACAACCCCCTTACTTTTTGCCTCTTTTTGGCCTTTTTTCAGCTCTTTTTATGGGTTTTAGGGGCTTTATAATTTTTTTGGGGGGGGTGTCTGCTCCCAATGCCCCTCTTATGGTTATGTGTATGTGTGTGTGTGTGTGTACGGATACACAAGTCTATGCGGGACGTTTTCAAGCACCGTTCTATATAGGGGGATGGTTTTCTGTATGGGGGAGTTTAAAGCAGCCTATTACACTAATTTACTTAATAACGGAATATTCCATTAAAGACCACCCGTAACCCCTAAAAACAATTTAAGTAAGACAGTTGTCTAAGAAAAGAAATTCGAAACTGGCTCAAAATAACACTTAATAAGCAACCAAAATCATATGCAGTTTATTCTGTTAAAGACATCCTGTAACTCCAAAAAAAGTTTAAGACAGTTGATAAAATTCCTCACAAAATCCAATAGGTGAAAGAAAAAAAAAAGACACATATCTGTGACTGTGGCCCTACAAAAGTAACTGGATTACATGTTATAGCATCCAATAAATTACCCAATCTCTGTAGAGATCTGTGTAAAACTTAGTACATATTTTAAAAAAAAAAGCTCACATTTCCCAGCAATTAAATTAAATTTGCGCAGGATGTAGCTGGTGGAGTAAATAATCCATTCAGGTGTCAAAACTGTCACTAATAGTGTTTTTATCTGTTTCAAACCACTGTTTGTACTTTGTACATGCTAACCAAGTTAAACATCAAATATTGCTGCCTTGCTGCCAATTATGTGTGCAGTGTTGTATCTTTGGGGGTCCTTTCCAGGCACAAGCCCCCGATGTTCATGCCAAAACATGCAAAATCGGGTTTTTTGGCCATTAGACAGTTCTGGATACACAGGTGGTGTGCCTTGCCTTGGCAAAAATGGCAATTAATCTTACCTTCACTATAACATACTTTCCCACTGCCAGAGTCCACATCCTTACTCCCTGTACAAATACATGAATGTAAAGAAATTAGACCTGTTAGAAACTTGATCTCACTAGGATTTGTCGAAAAGCTTAGTTTTTGTTTCATGTCCATGCCTGATATTTTGATTTGCATCCCTTATTTTAAGTTACAAGTCCCAGAATAATTATGATCAAAACATCTCACCTACAATCCTCCATATACCATGAAAACAATGCCAACGGTCCAGGGTCAAAATATGAAGTTGGGATGCTGACTTGGTTCTGTGGTTTCATTTCTGAGCATTTCTGGAATTGCATTATTTTTTGCCATTTTTAATTTTCTTGTGTTTGTGGATTTAATTTGTGAAATTTGCAAGAGTAAAAGCCCTCTTGGAGATTTTGGCCCTAATTCATGCTCCAGGAGCTATATTTTCCAACATCGTCTCATAGTGGCGCTATTCATTATTATGTGTGCGCTTATTCCGTAATGTTTTATTGAAGTATTACAAAAGAACGACTTTCCTGCCGGCTCGGATTGCGTGGCGTGTGTCTGTGTGGTCGCTCGTCTGTTATCTAAAGGTCGTGGGTGCGATCCACTCCAGGAACAAAATGTAGGTTGATGATTTATTTGTATTTTAGAGTGCGAGATTGGAATCATAAAAACATCAGAGTTTGATTGAAGTAGAAAAATAGTGAATAGCTGAGCTGCCTTATAGATAAAGACTGGTCATGGTCCTGGAGGCATGATTTCGGGCCACAATCTCCGACGTGCATAAAGCCTCATCACATACTTTTTTCTAGTTATGCAGTATCACATATAAAACTCCCTGCATCTCATTCAGGGAGGGTTCATAAATATTTGGAGGGAAATGGGTACCTAACGTGATCAAAAATATTTTGATATCTGAAACTCAACTTTTTCCACCCTAACAAAGTTATTTATGAACACTCTCTAGTTCTGTCAGTTTAAGGCATTGTACTTTGTTAGACCCCCCCTATGCTCCATCAAAAAACTTAAAATTTAAAGATTCAGAAGGAGAAGGTGGTAACATCTGGAGTTCAACAAAGTCCAATTGGCGTTTAGCAGGATTCCAAAGCATTCATATTGGATTAAATAAAGTGAACATATGGGTGTTTTGTTCACTTTTTGGAGGAAAATAGATAAGATATACTTACCTTACCACCCGGGGGGGGGGGGGGGGGGGGGGGGGACCTTTTGAATCTTGTTTCACAATTCAAGAAGAAATTTGGACCTCTTGATTTTGTTGTCTGAATCAGCTGAAAATAATTAATTTATTTTTGCTTAAAGAGTTTTTTGGATATTGTTTTTAAATTTATGCTTAGGTCAATCATAAAATCACATTCTAGGAAGCTGTCCTCGCTCACTCTCTCCTCCCCTTACCCTCTTCCTCATTTGCCTCACTTCTCTCTCCCTCTCCATCCCTCTCCCACTCTCTCTTTCTCTTCTTCCCTCTTGCCCTTAAAGGGGCATTTCGTGATCCACGGCCTCATCCCCCCACTTCCTAAAAGATGTTGAGATTTTTAATATCATCTGAACCGTTATCCTTAGTAAATCATGTGTGCCCAATCTTACGTGCAAATCGTCGCATCTGTAATAAATTCGCAATTTTTGTATTTTGTCCGAAAAACGTACAAAATTACAGCAACAGTAGCCTATGGGAACTGGGAAAGAGCAATTGCTCATAACACAAAAACCGCAAGACGGATCTCTCAAATTTTGGGATAAGCTTTCTCAAGGATATCTAGTGATCAATATAAACAGAAGGTGCTGAAACCACGAAATGCACTTTAAGGTGGCTGTGAAGGCAGACTTAGTCAATGGCCAGTTTTTAGTTTTTTTTCATGTATTTTTTTTTTTTTTTTTTTTTTTAACGGCATTAACATGTTTTTTTTCCCCGTTCCATATATTTTTAACCAGAATCTATATATATTTTATTTTTCCTCATATTTTTGTCATTTTACTTTTACTATGTTATTACCATTTTGTGGACCCAAGAACAATCACATGGGCTGAACTTCAAAAAGGGCGGGTAATTTCGGCGTATTACGCAATCTCGCCTGTGCATTCGGCGCGACGCAGATGTAATGAGCGCATCAGAAACGCCTTGATTCTTCGATTCGATATACACACCCCATGGTAACTTGTACATGCAATGGTAAAATGGTTTCCCACGTGAGTGGCTTTTGCAACAGAATGGGATTTAAATTTCAAAATTTCAACGATTTGGAGCCTCATAAATTGTTGAATTTGATCATAAGTATCCAGATGAATCATTTGACCTGGTGCAGAAGCAGTGTGAAGAATAAGAGATTAAACCTTGTGGTTTGGAGTAAGGCTATATTTTGTATGGGAAATGGGACAATAGTTGGACAAAATGGCGATGTTCTCTCTGTGTTCACTTCGGCGATAATTCGTGATTGTCGGTTCCCAGTTACTCGTAAATCCATATCAGCAAACAGGTAAGAACTGAATGACTCGTATAGAGCATATCAAAATCTAGGGTCGGTACTTTTTTAGTTTTTTTTTTCATTTTTGGGTTAAAAAAAATCGTGGGGATTTATGTAACCTTTGAACAATCTTGTTCTTGCAGTGTTCCAAATTGAAACACGCGGTGTTTGGGCTTTTTTGGCAATAATTTGGATAAATAGTGCAACTTTGAAAAAGGGAATACCTGAACCTAGAACTATGACTCTGTAATACATATACGAACAAGGCACATTTTTTAGAACATTCTATATTTTTTATAGGGAACCAAAAAAAATTGATGAAAATCTCCATTTTTTTATGATTTTCTCAAAAAACGCTTTTTGGGAAAAATATTATCATATTTGGATTCCTTGAGTCATTTCCTTCTCAAATATGTATACTTTTATATATTTTGGAACAACAATTAAGAAGACATTGCAAAAAACAGTTCCTTTGAATGCCTTACTTAACAGCCACCTTAAGGTGGGTTCATAACAATTATATTCTTAGGAACTGAACTTAATGACGACTGTCTCGCAGTGAGAAATCGCTCACTCTTCTCCCTCCACCCTCTTCCTTCCCCTCCCCCCGCGTTTGGCCCGCCCCACTTTTGCCCGCGCTCTTTTTTGTCCCCTCCTGTCATAAGGTGGGTTCATACTTCACGGTAACTAGACTCTCAATGCTAGCCTTCGAACAGCTTTTTAACCAATGCATCTTGTGCGTAAGAGCACGTGTTTTGAAAGACAAGCATTGGCAGACCTCTGCCATGAAGTATGAACCCACCGCCATTACTCTATCTCTCACACTCGTTTGACCCCTATAAATTGTCTCTTATTTTTAGAGCAATTTTAAGCAATGCGACACAATTTTGACAACTGAGATACGTAGGGGACATGCAAGACCTATTACCTCCGCAAAAATCAAGAAAAATCCATTGGGATCTTGTCCCGATATGGGCCTACAAGGTCATGATTTGTATGTTATAGTGGCCCTCTCATAGCTTATTTCCCATAGAAAACGTGTAGAACTAGGTTTTGATGAAATCATATTTACCCGGCAATGAATTTCATCAAATATACACAGGATGTAGATAGTGCATAAATACGCCAACTTAGTCGTCAACATTGTGTCGCATTGATATTTTTTCGTTTTAAAAAAACAAAAATATTCCTCGTTTTGTCATAATAAATAGACTTTCATACAGCTATGCCTCTCATTCAAATTAAATCATTCACATACTGTTCCAGCCTGGTAGGTGCTTGTACCCCCATCTGTGTAACACTCAGATGAAGACTCCAGCTCTGAAGACACTGGTCTACATAGATGGTACTGGACATGTGGTCTGTTTGGGAAAGGGAATAATGATTGGTATTTTTTTAAAAAATCCAAGCAGCCGGGAGGTCGTACACGACCTGCTCGATTGGGCATTGGTGATTTCCAACGGTCATTTAGGAATTCTACGTTTCTTTCTATGCAAGCCTCGGGCCCAGTGGCCATTGCAAAATCACCTTTTAAGCCTTCGTTCAATACTCTTAGTAATATCATGAGAATTTAAGAAAAAATTATTGACTTCAAAATCCTTCGGAGTTAGTGGATTAACCCCGCTGGCAAAATAGTGGTAATTTCCAATACAACGGTCCATTTGATTTCATATTCGTGACTATCCAGCCTTAGTCAGTCTGTGTGTGACCATTCGATATGAGTAAGAGCGCCTCCACCGTTAAATCTTGAATAAGACTAGCACTCGGGTTTACGCCGGAAGTTGATGCTATTCTGTTGCTGTTAGGTTGGCATTTCCTACCCCCCTGAAAGCAAGATAACATCTAATGGAGTTAATGTATTTGCAATTGCCTGAATTGAACCAGAATGTTATTGCCCAATCAATTCCAGCAAATGACCTAATTGGGTTTGAATAGGGGAACCGTCAGACAACATCCTAACCTTGAAATAGAATGACAGTATACGTCGTTTAAAGATTGCTTCCTGTTGTAAATTTGTGATATATTAGGTATATGCCCTAATTGGCACTATTTTGAATAAAAACATTACATTTTCTGTATAGAACATTTATTGTTAGTGACTTGATTAAAAGTTATAACCATATTGTATGTAATAAACGCCCCCTGCATATTTTTTACCAAACATGTTTAAAAATATGCAATCGCAGTTGCGAAATTGGTGTCAGATTTGCCAGCCTGAACCTGTGCTACTAATATGTACCAATTTGCCCAGTAAATATATGGAATTACAGTGTATATTCTTACAAGTAAAGATTGTGTAGAAATTACATCTCTCTATGTAAAATGTGTGTTTAACTAGCACCCATTGTAGTGGGATTGTATTTGAACTATATTGGATGGCTGAGGTTGATACAGAAAATAATCGCCCGAGCCTAGATCAAATATCGGGCGATTCGAAAGACGAGCCTGAATATGTTCTTGGCGAGGAGATATTCTGTTATCATCCGAAAAACGCCACCAATATGATTTTTAATTATGCACGAAGAAGCTACTTACAAAATAAGTTTTAAAATGGCTTCAAAACAATAAAAACAGTATTTTGCTTGACGAGTGCGCACGACCAACTGCCCAATATTTATGCGTATTGTGTCAGTGTTTGGCGGTACGCGCTAATCGCTCTGTGGTATTTCACCACAATGCATATAATTATATTATTTTTTTTATTTTTGAAGTTGACTATTTTAAGTTCAAGTTGAAGCTTTCAAAATAATTCACTTTGTTGTTGGGTGGTGGCTGGCTGTGGTTTGCATGGTTTACAAAAAAATGTTAAACGGTGCACTCGCCGGCAGAATGCCCATCACTCGTTCTTTGCATTTGGGCCAGACTCCATCATATAATGTTGCTGTGGGGTTCGCCACTCTGCACAGCAAGTCTGTTTACATTCCTAGCATACGCCGGTACCCATTTATACTCCTTGGTAGAGAGAGGCAAGCCGAGTAAAGTGCCTCGCCCAAAAGTACCATGTAAATTGCCCAGCTGGGCTTGAACCCACAACCTTATGCCTACGAGGTGAATGCGGATCTAACTGCACCGATGTGCCCCAAACTGAACAAATGACTATAATAAATGCCCCTTTTGAAAAAATTTGGCATGCCCCTGGGATGTATATTACGGACTATATGTGGTATACAAAAGTTACTGAATTCTTTTTCAGGAGCGTATCCCCCTTGTTTAGGGTTACGTGTATTTGGTGCTGGAGGGCCCCAGTTCAATTCCCGGTGAACCACTGGATTTAATTAGGTACTAAATACAGAAATTTGCTCCTCCCCATGGTTCAGTTGAACTTGGGCCTGGACTTGGGGCAAATGAACTTCCTGTAGAGGCTTTGTTGGGTTATCTGGATATTGTCGCAAATAAATCAATGCGACAAATCCTTAATTTATACACAAGTTTTTCTTGTGTCCTCCCTGACCCTTACAGACTTCATGGCAACACTTCCTTACAGACTCCATCCAGTTCCGGTTCTCTTCTTACTGTTCCCCATCCCAGCTCTAAAGTCAGGATAGTTTTTTGTGAGAATCTCTGGACAGTAGTCTGGAACCACTGCGCTCTCCGTCAACCACTGCCTTCATAACTTCAAAATCCCCCTTGCACTCTGCATAAGGGATATCTGCAGTGATAATTTCCCACATTACCATACAAGTGAGAAGATGTCCGATTTGGGTGACCTAAGGGCATCACTATACACTTCAGGTGCCATCCATGGCGTAGTGACTCTGCGCTGTGTATGCTGAGTTTCGTTAAAGCTGTTTGCTAATACCAAATCTCCCAATTTCAATGTATTAATCCTTTGAGAGGAGAAAGTTTAACGACTTGATATCGCGTGTGGCTGAGTTGAAGTCCTTCAAATACTGGAGTGCACAAGCAGCCTGGTATGTCCACTTAAAATGCATCTATTGTAGGACGTGTATGTTCTTCTTACATGGCAAAAGTTACGCAAATCACAATTTTCTGCAAGGTCCATGTTGATGTAAACGTCATCACCATTCTTCACAACGCCATAGACTTGACAATGTCTCAGATGGTTAATTCTGCTTGCATGTTGCAGATCTCTATCCATCCATAAGAACATGACAAACTTCTGGCTGCTGCGGGACCTCCCGCTTAAGCTTATTGGTGTAGGTTGCACGCCACACTTTTGAGTATCTCAGTCACCGATCAATTCGTGGAGTACCACGGATGATTGTGGCAGTAGGTTTGACAGTTAGTGTTCCTTCAGCCATTATTACATCATACAGATGAGGAATTATGTTAGGAAAAAAATATGTAGATGGTTTTCAGAGCATCTGCAAAACTTATCTGTCAATTTGAATAAAAGATAACCATCAATTAGCACTTAGGTAAGCCCCGGAGTTTTTGTAACTAGTTTGAGGGTCTTAGAAAAGGTAATTGGATGAGCAATAACTAATCTATCTTGAGTGCCAATGAAATTGCAAATTCATTATCATGACCAAGTTTGACCTGAGTGCCTCCTGCTTGTATAAGGTCAGAAGACACTCTTCAAAAAAAACATGCTTACATATCATGATGGTATATTGAGACAAAAGATATTTTTCTATAGGTCTAAGGTTTCAAGTTCCCTTCTCTAACATTCAAGCATGACAGGAAAACATGAAATATGGATAAAATGTTAGTCTTAGAGTCAGTGACATGGTGAACAATAACTCTAATTCTTTCTTGAGATGGCCAAAAATGGAAACAATCATTATCTCGACTAGTGTGAGGTTGTCATGGTGTGAACCCCAGGCCTCGTCTTCCCTCATCAACCAGGTCATTACCACTTCAGAGATAACAAAATGATGCCTTCTGATTTAGGAACGTGGGTCAGTCCCCGTCTGAGGTTCACCAAAACACTGACAGGAGTATATTCACACTAGTATAAACCTAAACAATTATAGCCACTGTCAGTGATTTATCATAAATGTTAAATGGCCTAAAAGCTGGGAAAATACTGCTTTAGTACTAGTGTCATTAGTGTTGAGGGACTATAGGCAGGGGCGGGGTGGCAGGGGGGCGGCTTGTTGCCCCCCCTGAGATTTTCAAAATTTAGGAAAATCAGGGGTTTTTGCCGCAAAAAATAGGGGTTTTTTAACCAAAAATGACTTCATTTTGTATGTTTCGCCTCCTCCTATGGATTTACCCTGGCGGGCCCCCCCCCCTGGGACTTATAGGTTAGGAGTTGGGGGGGTACAGTTAGAATTATGGTTTGTAGGGTTTAGGGTAAGTGTTCTAAACTGCTTAATGCCGGTTTTCACACACGAAAGGTAATAATGTTAACAAGATGCAATATATCAAATTAGGGAATATGAGTTGGGACATATCATTTATCCGCGTTAGCTCTAAATAGGGATTGGTATCAGA